>JASAOO010003371.1:0-48618 GCA_030849075.1 Zelonia costaricensis | reverse complement strand
TGCGAGCGGAGAAAACTGAGGAGCACGGCGAGGCGGTGCTTGACGGGCACCGTGACGTGGTGCTGCTTCAGCGTCGTCGGGATGGAGAACGTGTCCTGCGTCTCCCCGATACGGGCGGTGTTCTGGCGCAGTGCAAAGTACGATAGCCGCTCAACGCCGTCCGTGATGGTGGCCGACACGAGAATGCGCTTCAGGTTCACCGCGTTGCGGCACTTCTTCTCGAGCAGCTCCATAATTTCGCGAAGAGTCTTTTCGAAGCCCATGTCCAGCAGCCGGACACGCTGACGTAGGACGCCATGACACGGCCCCCGTTGTATGTTTACTTCTGTATGCCTGTGTATGTTTGTGTGCGTGTGTGTATGTGCCGTGGTGATGGTGATGGGGGCCGGGAGCGTCTGCAGTGCAGTCCCGACGCGAATGCTGCCACAGGTGAAGCGCCAGCAGCAGGATACGGTGCGAGATGCTGGTCCAGTGGACTGCACCCGTGGCGCAACGAGGACGCTGTGCACACCACACGACCGCTGCGCAAGAGCGCCTTCACATGTGCAAAACGGGGAAGGGCGCACGAATAAGAGAAGAGCAAGTTTGCCCGCCACGAGCTGCACAAAATGGATAAAGGTGCGAATCCATGTTCGCCGAACGCGCCCCCTGCTTGGTGCGCCATACGGCGCTCTTTCTACAAACCCAATGTGAACACCGAAGAGACGGTAGGAGGGAAGAGAACGGCAACGCAGACGGCAGCGGCTTCACGTGCCGCAGCGCCTGCATGGAGTCCGACTCAGCCCAGTTCCCTTCTGCCTTCCCGACCCTCGTAGTAAGGCATCCTCTCCGTTCTACCCGTTAGCTTTCCTCTTTTCGCTTGTTTCGTGTTTGGCGGTGATGCAGGGCTGCACGGAAACGCATCATTTCGCGTAGTTCACATTTACGTCTCCGTAGTGCATCGACCCAGTTTGTGCGGGGGGGGGGGGGGCGGGGCGGGGCGTGTGCGAGGAGGCACAGAGACGACCCAGCAAATCGAGGGCCCCACGCGCGTTTCCTGTGCGCTCGACGGAGTTGAGGGGACACGCGTGTCTTGTCACAGACAGCCGACGGAGCGGAGTCGTCGCACAAATGTGTCATGACAAAAGCTAGAAACAGCCGCTCAAATAGGAGCCGCACACACGCAACTTAGACACACGACTGTGGCGTAACGAACAACAAAAACAGTGACAATGCAAACGGTCTCAAGAGCCTGAGCAATTCGCCACAACGCAGTGCGCCGCTGTTTGGGACTCCCATCCCCATCTTTCTTCTTCGCGGCGCTCTGCACTGCGCATCTTTTCTTTTATGCCCGGCACACACACACACACACTACGTACTCACAGAGAGCGAGAAGCTCTCCGACACTGCGCTTGCTAAGTACTCGAGCGCACGTTAGGCAACTCGCGCATTGCCCCGGCTCCCATTGAGTGACGTGCAAGGCACATGTTCGCGCAGGTGAAACACAATAAAAAAAAAAAAAGACAGCATCCCGGTGCTTGCACTCCCCACCCCACCCCCACACGTCCGCTTTGCACCGGTCACCCCGTGCGGCTGAGCCGGCCGAGCCACATTTGCCGCACTCGGCGCAACACGAAAACAGACTTCTGTGCAGAGAGGAGAGCGCAGTGCAACCTTCAGGGCAAGCGAAAAGCGCCGGGCACCGGTACAGTGGAGACCTCGTGAATGAGAGCTGAGTGAGGCCTGTCCGGCGCCTCAGATCAACCTTGGTGTGACGCAGCTATTGGCCTGCGAGTCGGCACTAAACAAAAACGGCTCCCTTCCAGCTCTAAACATCACGCCAGCGAAAGAAAACCATCACTCGGCCATTGAGCGCTGCATCGGCAGCCCTCGCCTCGCAGGCACTGCCGCCTTCCGGCCGACAAGTGCAAGGCGCCTGCGAGGGGCGTTGAGTTGCGCATTGGGCCGGAGAGGGTCTGTCCGTGGCGGTGTTGAAGGCGTCAGCGGGAGCCCGAAAGCCGCAGCATTCGAAGGCAGAAGAAAACGAAAAAGCGAGAACACGCGCGGGTAAGTGCGGAGAGTCGGAAGCACGCCCCAGCGAGAGCGCACAGGGGAAGAAGCGAGCTGGAGTGAAAGAGAACGCAAGAGCGCTCCAACGCATCGCAAACGATGATAAGACGAGAAGAAGGACGCCAATTCAAGAGCATCAGGACGGAGGGACGTGGCGTAGCATGAAAATCGGGCTTGCGCCCCTCACCGAGAAGAGTAGCAGCGAAGGGTCAAACAAGCCGGAGAAGAGAGAGAGCCGGCCACGGAGTAGTAGTCAGGGTGGCCCCGTGTGGCGTTGAGAACACAGAGAGTGGTGCGAAAGCGGAACACTCGGGCAGGTAGCACGGCACCACTCCGCTGACACGCGACTAGACTGTCGTGCTAGTCAGGAGGTGGCAGGTGTCTCTGTCCTCACCCCTGCCTGTGACACTCACAAGCAGTGGGAGCAGTGTGCACTGCGCAGCGCATCCCGCTAAGAGGGGCTGCTCCGAGTGGTCTGGCACAGTCGCACTCCTACTCGTGCCATCAAAGAGCTGAAAGAGACAACCCCCCCCCAAAAAAAAAAAAAAATGAGCGGTCCGTGGACAAAGCGCGTGGAGGTCGGCGAGAGGAAGCATGTCCTTCACAGGCACCTGCAAAGCTGCCACCGTGCATGGGAGTTCCACCACGGTGGCTCGACGTGACCCGTGCAAACGAGGCGTCAGGCAGCGCAAGTGCACGATGCCAAAGTGACCAGAGACTCCTCTCAGGAGACGTCTCGGCGGTGCGTGCGCGATGGCTGGCCTCAGCTGCGCAGCGCCGACGAAAGTGTGCACTGCAGCGGACCTTCCATCACGAGAGCGGCAGCAGAGTCGGGTCCTTGCACATGCGCAAGTAGTCGACGTAGACGCGCTCCTTCTCGTACCACAACTCGACGAGCTCCTCACGCAGCACCTTGTCGAACGCCTGCCTGGCCCGCCGGTCGTGGCGCGCGGCGACCAGCCAGGAGAAGAGGTGGCGCTGCGCGGTAAAGCGCCTGATTCTGCCTCCGCCAGCGTAGTGTATGAACGCGGGGTGAACGACATCGGGGTCGTCTTCGGCCGTGTTCACGTAGCCCCTGGCCCGGTCATCCCGCGTGCCTGACCGCCACAGCAGCGGCGGCGTGACGAGGGCACCGCCGCGGGTTGCGGAAAGAGTGGCCAACCGCTCCTCGTTCGGGTTGTCGCTGCCACGCCGCGCCTCGTTGGTGTTGGCCCCCGACCCACGGCGCACGGGAAAGTGGTCGTTCAGGTACGCGCTGTGGTGGAGCACCTTCGTGGATTCATCCAGCATGTAGGCGAACGCCGCCATTTCCGACCGCCGCTCTACACCGATGAGCCCCGGTGGCCCAAAGCGCGAGTCGTATTGCACAGGCGGCGTCCGCGCCGATGGTGGCGGCCCGGACAGCAGGTTGTGTTGCACCTCGAAGAGCCGTGCTCGAACGTAGATCTCTCCCATCACACCCTGGTCGCACACCCACTCGCTCGTCCCGAGTTGCGTCAGTGGCTGCTCCACCGTCATGAATACGTTCATCATCTGAGCATACCGCCGCAGTGCCCACACCCGCGCCACCTGCAGGCCGCCGTTGAGTACCGTCGTCGGGTTGACTTCGCCGGCGACAGAAGGGTGGTAGAAGAGGGGATCGTTGAGGTCGCGCTGCGCCTTCGTCGTGTACGGCGAGGACGCGTTGGGCTGGCGCAACACGTCATCCATCATCCAGCGACTATCGCCCGAAAACACCTTGGCCAGATCCTTGCGCACCCGCTCGCGGGTCTTCGCAATGAACACGAGGTTCTTGTTCATGTCGTAGCTCGAGACGTGGTTGCGGGCCACCTCAATCAGGTGGTCCATCACGGTGTAGGACAGCGTGCACCCGAGAAAACCCTTCGTATGCTGCCCCCAGTAGCAGAACTGCTCGCCGTTGATGATCATGGGCGCCATCTGCATAGCCGGCCGCTTTGTGTGCGCGCCGTCGCTTGTGGCCTCTGCCTGCGCCTGCAGCTCCTCCATGAACAGCGNCGCCTTCTTCTCGCCGTAGTCCTCCCACGCGCGGACAGCCGCCACGTCGAGGTCGGCCTCCGTCTCGGGCGAGAAGCGGGCGAACTTGCTGAGGAAGGGCACGAAGTCTGCGCCGGTCCAGAAGACGTCGCTGTCCATGAGGACCACAATGTCGTCGCCATCGAGGCCCTCGCGGTCAGCAAACTCGACGTACTTCTTGTAACGGCCCAGGTGCGAGTACGGCTCACCAAAGCCCGTCACGGGAACACTGATGCCCGCCATTGCTGCGGACCCAAGCGCGGTGCACAGGTCCCAGTCCACCCTGTTGGAGGCAATCAGAAAACGCACACGGGTGCGCCGCTTGCGGTGAATGTCATGCATCACGAGGTACTCATCGATCTCCTCCTCCAGTGCCTCCTGACGCCGCGCACGGATCTGCACGCTGTATGGGGGCTCCCGCTGCAATGACGATACAGCGAGCGTGTCGTTCAAGTCGGCCTTTACGTTGGCACTTTTCTCACCGTGGGGAAGGGCGGTCACAAACTTGGCCTTCTGTCGATAAGCGGACGCCCGGGCCTTGAACGGGATTTCGGGAGTGGAAGCAGTCGAACGCCCACGGTGGCGACAGTGTGGCATGGGGTTGCTCACCAGGATAATCAACATCGCCACGCCGAAGACGGTGAGGCACAAAAGATGCCCTGATCGAGAGCCCCAGAACCCTGCCACCTTCCTGTGAAGCAACACTCGTGCAGCTGCCCTCCACATTGCAGCGCCGGAAGGGGGGGAGCAAAGAGGAGGAACGCGTGACGGAGGCGGAACGCAATGCCAGCGCTGGATCGAGTCGAGCGTGAGGTCGCAGGACTTCTGAGCATGTACATCAACCAAGGCCGCTCTCAAGTGGGGAAGAAGAAGAACAAACAAGAGAAGAGAACGCCCAAGATCAAGCACGCGCTGGACCAGAAACGAAGAAACCAGCTCGGGCTGGGGGTGGAGGGGGCCGTGCGTGCCGCGTCTTGCACAGGCGTAGCCAGCACACACACACAAAAAAAAAAGATTAAAGTGCGGTGAACTTTGAAGTGCGTTTGGGAGGAGAGAAGTTCGGAGGTGATGCGGCGCGATGATCGTGGTGCGCAGATGTGATAGTTAAGGTAGGCGTGGGCGATGGAGAAGGGGGATTCGAGGGGAGGAAGGAAAAGCTGTCGGCCGCAAGTACCGTGGGGAACGCTGCATGTTCTGTTGAGTGCAGTCGACTTGGTGGACTGCGCGGAGCAGAGAGCAGTGCTCCCATCCACCACGTGCGCCATCGTTAATGCTTCTGCTTGTGGCTTTTCAGCAGTGTTGTGGAGGCCGCCTACTGCGTGAGAGCATCGTCCCGGTGCTGGACTCGCTTACAGCTGCCCTGGAGGGACCCCTAGTATGCGCCTCGCCCCTCCTGCTGGCGACGGACGGTCAGCCGCACCCGTCGCTGTTGCCCTGCACGCCGGACAGGGGGTGGCGCAGCGCCGTCAGCGCCATCGGGCAGTGCCGCGTGCTCTGCCGTCCGCGACTCGGTGAAATGAGAGAAAACGGCAGGCTTGACCGTGCTGCCCTGCGTGTCCTCCAGCAGCGCGGCAGCGTCGACAACACCGGTATTTGTAGCAGTGGCGGCGCGCCGCGGCCGGCGCAATGCACGCGAAGTGGGTAGGCGGGAAGGCCCCATGGTAGGGTTGATGAGCTGCGCGTGCGGGGAGGCAGGTGAGAAGGAGCAGCAGCGTCGGCGTCCTGTCACAGGCACTTGCGCGAGTGACGGCGTATTGAAGCGCAACGTTGTGCCGAGCAGAGCTCTCGTCGCAGTTTGGAGTCAGAGCAAGTGCGCCACCATCAACCACCTGCCCACAGGAGAGTGCGACTGGTGCACGCACTCTTCACTTTCATGCGCTGTCACAGACAGCTCGGGAGACGAAAGGAGAAGCAGGAGAAAAGACGGGGCAGGGCCCGTCCTCCGCACCCCTCCCCTAAGGAACATCCCGGGGTGCCCGCACTTGTGAAACCGCCCGCGGCCCGCCCTCGCGGGAGCTGCAGTGACGCGGAGTGCCCTACTCACCGAGCCCGTCCACCAAAAGCAGCCCAGGCCCCTCCACATCATCGACACTCGTCACCCCGCTGCGCGCAGCCTTCACAACACGCAGCCGTGGTGCACCCGAGACACCTGCAAGACTCGTCAGGTGAGTGCAGCACTGCACATCGAGGTACTCCAGCGCGGCACACATGTCAAGACCGTCCACGGAGTCCACATCGCTCTCGGACACGGTCAGCGCGCGCAGCCGCGGCGCGGCCGCCAGCGTTGCCAGGCTGCGAAGAGAGCGGCAGTCTAGAAGAAGTAGTTCGGTAAGGGCGCTGAACCGCTGCATCGCATAAAGGCCTCGCACCCGCATCGCGCAAACCAGTAGCCGCCGCAGTCCTGGTGCGGAAGTGACTCGGTCGGCGTCGAAGGTTGGCGCCGCCTTGCTGCCCCACAGTGCCACCCCTGTCAACCCTGTGAGCGCGTAGACGAAGGCGAGGGCCTTCGTGGTGCACCGCCGCACCGTCAACCTGCGCAGTTGCGGCAAGTCGTGCGGACGAGCATCGGCGAGGGAGACGCGGTCCCAGTAGAAGTCGAGCTCCTCCAGCTGCTGCATTTCCGCTTTCGTAAGGGCCAGAACACCGTGCGTGGTGGGTAGCGTCTTGATGGCGCGCAACGTGCCCAGCAACTGCGGCGCCGCCTCGCGGAGTGCCGCGAGAGCCTCGCCTCCTTCCGCCTGCAGTGGCAGGCCACACCACTCCAGCCACCACACACTGCACTGCAGGGCCGGAGCCGCACCACCCCGCAAGCTCCTCGTGCGTGACATCGAACAGCACAGAGAGTGTCGCGGCTCGGTACCGGTGATGCTGACGCGGAGCTGGAGAGGGGCAGCGGACGCGGCGACAAGCTCCGCGTACAAGCGCGCCACTGGGGATACAGCCGTCAGAGTGAGCTTTGCCGAGTGCTTCATGTAGCTCATCACCTGCGCCAGAGCACTGCGCCGGCTCTTTCCCAGCAGCCGGTGTAGCCACCCGATCCTTGACGTGCACATCGGGTCATGATCGACGGTCTCGCTATGACAGTGCGCGATGTCCGTCAGGGTACGGCGCACCTCTGCTGCATGCATTTCCAGCGCTGTATGTGCGCGGCCGAAAAAAAAAACACAAGGCACACCGTCCCACGTGAGCAGCGGCGCGGATGCTGATGCGGCTGAAGCAAATAACCCGCACGCTGTGATAACGTGCTTGAAGAGGAAGACCGCCCTCCCGCACCTGTGTGTGCGTGTGCGTGTGTGCTTGTGCGTGCCAACTTCATGGAACGTTTCGGCCACGGAGGTGTGGCGTCGGAGGCAGCAAAGCGGTGGCGTGACCGTGGAAGGTGCACGGAGGGTAGAGTGGAGGGTGGGGTGACGGCATCGAGGACGCATTCAGCGCGCAGCACCCCATTCGTCGAGTACGCAGCAGCGCACGCAAGGCCGGCGCTGTCGAGGGGGGGGGTACTGCTTCTTTAAGAGAGGCCTGCTGGCACCGACGACGGGGGCCTCCGTCCAGCTCACCACTACACAAAGCAGCGACAGGAGCCCCGTGGCAGCACGAGCGCTGGGGGGTGTCTCGGGTGGCAACGGTGCAGACGGAGAAAACGTGATGCGCACCCAGCATCACAACGAATACGCAACGAGAAAGCAAGCAACGAGCAATACCATGACGAAAAGCAGCAGCAGCTGCTGCTGCTGGGGTGTGCGGCGCCACGCTGCGCTGACGAAGGCGGTAGTTGGTGCCAATCACTCGTCCCACTCCTCGTCAGAGCTCCACCGCGCGTCAGCCATTTCGCACTCCCACTTATCCTTCAGGGCCTTGACGCCGCAGACCTCCTCGATGAGGGGTGGGCTATTGACGCAGCGCAGGAGGAACTCCGCGCCAGACCGCTTGTACTCGTCCAGCAGAGCATCAGCGCAGGCCGTGCAGAAGGGGTTGCGCTCCCCGCAGAGGTGCTGCATCGTGTGCGAGAAGACACTGCCGCGGACTTGCTGCGGGATGACGCCGAGGCGACACCGGCCCTGGTCGCCGGCACCGGCAGCCGCGTCGCGGTAGGCAGGGCAGCGAAATCCGCTCGGGTGCTGATACAGCTCGGCCATCAGCTCCACCGCCAGAGCAGAGGCGATCGCCGACACCGCAGGCCGCGTCACGGTGCACTGCTCGTCCAGCGCACGGAGGCTCAGGCTGTCCGTCGGCGCGATGACATCGCTGCAGAAGTAGCAGCCAAGCGCCGTCGGCGCGGCGCCATCCTCTGCCGCACCGGCCACGACGCTCGGACGGGTCGCCGGCGCGACGACGCCGTGGCGCATGACAACGTACGTGTCGAAGCCGAGCGCGACGTTGAGGACTGGCGTGCCAGCCGCCGCTGCGATGATGGTGGGTAGCCAGCGGGCCTCGCGGGAGTCGGTCAGGAGGAACACCACGTCACTCTCCGCGATCAGCTCTTCCAGACGGTGGATGTCGTCGAGAGCCTCGCCTGCCTTGGACACATCGATGCGGTGGCCCGGCATGTGAATGGTCAGCGGCACGGCCCGCACCGTGGCCGACGGAAGAATCGCGCGCACCGCCTCCGCCGCCGCGTCCACCTTCGTCCGGCCCTCCTTTGCCGCCTCGAAGCTAAAGAGGGACTGCCGCGCCAGGTTCGAGAAGGAGACACGGCCGCGATCGACGAAGGTGAGGTGGCGCACGCCCCACATGAGCAGGTTGCGCGCCACGTTGCACCCGAGGGTGCCGGTGCCAAGGAGCAGTGCCTTGCAGCCCGCGATCCCATTCAGCTCCAGCGACGGCAGCACGCGCCACTTCATCAGCTCCAGGTTGAAGCGGGAGTCCGCGTCGGCGCGTTGGACGGGGTTGATGAAGGCGCCAAGGTCGAGGCCCTCCACCTTCTTCTTGCGCCATCCCGACGCCTTCAGCGTGGGAAACTCCTCCCTCCACTGCACTGCGGCCAGGTCAGCCGGTGACGCCGCCGACAGCCGGCCGCGCAGAGACGCCGCAAGCACGCCGTCGACGGCGTCGAAGGCGAGGCGCACAAAGGCGCTCTTCTCGGGGCCGCCCGTCCGCAGCGCGTACAGACGAAGCGAGGTGAGCGAGGGGAGGGCGAGGCGTAGGCTGGTGACGAGGTTGCGCGCCGGCAGCCCGAGGCTTCCCGCGGCGTCGCAGAAGTCGAAGAAACACACAACGGCTGTGCTGGCGTCCGGCACGGCGGACAGCGCGGTGGGGGCAAGGGCGTGGAACTCGACGGTGTCACCCGTGACAACAGCAAGAAACGGATTGCAGCCGCGCTGCGGAAAGTCGCGAAGCCGCTGCACCGCGTGGCAGTGCATTGCTGCCGCATTCGCCGCCGAGAAGGGCAGCGTCGGCACGACGCCCACGGTAAAGGCGTCGACGAGCAGGGGGCTGTCGAACCCCACGCACGGGAACGCCTCACGATGGAAGAAGCGGTACGACTTGGCGTCCACGTAGGTGAACATGCACAGCGCGGCAAACGGGATCGACGCCCAGGCCTCTGTCTCCTCGGCGGGGTTAGCGTAGGACGCCGCGGCTGGCTGCAGCATCCACTGCGCGGCGAAGGCGAGTAACGCGTTCTTGGAGTCGACCTTGTTGAGGCCCTCCGCGAAGTTGAAGTTTTGCACACTGCCATGGACGTGCACGCTCACCACCTCTGCCGCGCTCTCCACTGGGGTGCCAGCAGCCTGGGTGCTGCGCTGAAAGCCCGTGGCCCCCAGGTGCACCAAGTTGGGAGGGGCGAGGAGTGCGCGGTCCGAGACGTTGACGCGCAGGACGCCGACCAGCGGGGCATGCGGCTCATCGAGGCGCCACTCGGTTAGCTTCAAGAGCCGAAGCTGCTCCCAGAAGCCAACATCGACGGACAGCTGAAGCTCCGAGAAAGTGAGGTGCGGTTTCTCGGCAGTGGCGGACATGGTGGCAAGTGAGCTGGTGCCCGGGCGGTGTGCTGCAGTTTCGTGTATAAGCCACTGAGAGAGCCAATAGAGTGATGTGAGAGAAACACGTTGCCGCGTACCTGTCGTACCGCGGTGACGTTCGAGAGGCAGAGCCGACGTAGAGCAGAAAAAGAGCAGGGGTCAAGGAAAGAGTGGTTGCTGCGCCGCACCCAGCGATGGAGTCCCTCCAGTGCCGGGAGTCGAGACAGTTGCAGCAACGAGCGGCAACGCAGGCGCTGACGCAAAAGCGGCTCCTCGCAAACGGCATGCATCGGCAGGTGGGCTGCGTTTGCCTCTTCGCAGAGCCAGTCGGTGCACGCCCAAAAGGGAGCATGACGGATCGCGCCGTCAGAGGAGTGCTCCTAGTAGGGACCCCGTGGTGCACGCTCATGTATACGGGAGTGCGTGCGACAGGCGTCGGGGCAGTGCACTGGCAGCGAGTGGCTTGCAGCTGTTGCTCTTTGTGGGTGGAGAGAGAGGTGTCTACAACAGAGAAGGTGAGGTGTTCGCATGAGAGGTTCGGGAAGCACCACCACAAACACAAAGAGGAGAAGATTCAGAGGAAATGCAGAAGAGAGAAGCGAAAGAGGCACCTGAGGGGCACGTGAAGAAAGAAGCAAAAGACAAACGAATAATCCTCACCGAGCATTTCGGTGCCGCGAAGAGAGGGTGGGAGAAACGCAAGAAAGAGGACCGGCACTCACCCCTTGCCTGGTTGGACGATAAAGAGTGTGTCCCGGAAGAACACGCAGAGGGGTGCCAGCCAGCGCAGAGGAATGCGCTCGCGACACAGTTGCTGGACGATTGGATGGAGAAAGCGGTGCTTGAGCAGGTCGTGTGCGCGGAAGTGGGCGCCTACGTGCGAATCGACTGGACAGAGAGCTGTCCTCGCGGGGTGCTAGAAGCGACTGGCCGAGAATGGTGCAGGGTCAATCCAGGGCGCTGCTCCAGAAACCATCTCAGCGAGCAAACGACCCGATGCAGGGCCGAGGGTGAGGCCGTTGGAGCCGTGGCCGAAGCACATCCACAGCCCCGGGTGGCGAGGCGCGGCGCCGATGACAGGCTTCATGTCCGCCATGCAAGGCCGGTGTCCGAGCCACGACGCCGAGATCCGCCCCCGCAGCGGCAGCAGCTGACGCGCCGCCGCCTCAGCCGCAGTGAGTTGAACGTTGTTGGGTGGTGCAGCCATGGACGTCAGTTCTCCGCCAGTGTTCAGCCGCACACCCTGCCGCATCGGTCCGATTGAGTAGCCGTTCTCCACATCTACAATCGTATGCCCCAGTTGCGCGCCCTCTGCGAGCTCGAAGTGGGTGTTATAGCCTCGCAGCGGGTACAAGGGAAAGTGATAGCCGAGAGGCGCCAGCACCTCGTTCGACCACGGGCCGGCAGCGACTACAACAAGCGGCGCCTCGAAGCTGCCCCCGTTCGTCTTCACCTCAAACCGCGGTGCGTCTGCGTCCCCGACGGGCACAATGCTCTGCACTGCGGCCCGGACCACGGACCCGCCGCTTGCAACAAAGTGGTCGGCATACGACTTGACTAGCTCGCCAGGGTCGGTTACCAGCCACGAGTCGCTGAAAAAGTACCCGCCGGAGAAGACGGCGGCGTTGACGCTCGGCTCCGCCTTGGCGAGATCGGCGGGTGTCACCAGCCTCACCGCCTGGCCATCGCGCACTTGGCTCTCCACGGACTCCTGGATTGCATCCAGTGGCTTGGTGCGGAACATGTCAAAGAAGCCCGTTCGCCGAATGAGGTGCTCACACCGAGCCGCCTTTGCCATGACCTCGTGCTCTTGCGTGCAACGATCAGCGAGCGTGGCGTACTCGCGCGTGATCTGGCAAAAGACAGAAGGCCGGGAATACCACCAGTAGAGCAGCAGGGGGTAGTAGTGCTCGACCATGCCAGCCACGCTATACCGCACATCGTTCTTCCAGTTCAGTGCGATCCTGGCTCGGTTCACCAGCCCGCGGGGGAACGGCGAGGGCGGCAGCCGCTGGATAAGCCCAGCATTGCCCCATGATGTGGCATTGCCGGGCACCTCGCGGTCCACCACAACGACGCTGCAGCCGCGGCGCTGAAGGTGCCACGCGCAGGACACCCCGACAATACCGGCACCCACCACAATCACAGAGCGGGCGCTGTCCGCAGGCGCTATATGGTCGCTGCCTGGCATGCTGATGGCAAGTTCGGAGGGGTGCGCGAGGCTAGGGCAAACGAAGCTGTCCTCGAGGTTATGTGAGAAGAGCCCACAGCAAACGACAAGAGAGAGAAAGGAAAGAAGTACGTGAAGCCCGTGCAAAACAGGTGGTGTACTTCTCTGGCTGGCGGGAGGCGCGCGAGCGGCCGCGCTTCTTTCCGGTGCGTCTATATTGGTGCGTGTTTCTCTCAGCAAGAGCCCGCGTTCCTGGGTTCTGCTGCTGCGCCTGGTTGTGCTGATTCGATCCAAGGAGCCGCTACTATGGCACCACAAAAGCTATGGCATAGTGGGGAGGACGCTCACTGAGGTGTACGATGGGCAGAAACAAGTGTTGAAAGACAGATCCGTGTGGGAGGGTGCGCGGTGGTGCGGCTCGGACAAGGGTGGGCACTGTAGCGAGGAGCAACAGAGACCGTGGGGGGATCAGCCCTCGCGACGTGGGATCCCACAGGCCCGGTTTGACAGCGAGAAAGGAAGGCAGTCAGAGTGCCTCGCTGAGACGATAAGTGGAAAGAGCTCCTACAATAGGAAACGCGTTTAATTGTGAAAAGAGGGGGGTCCGCGAGGCTTGTACAACAGCGGAGTGAGGAAGCGCAGTGAAAAGGCACAGGGATTGTACTACGAAGCAAAAGAAGTACCGCTGATGTCGTCCCTAAAGCCCTGCTACAGTGGGCTACAAAAACCTAGAGACCGAGAACGGCGCTGGGTCGACAATTGGCTTCTCCTGCAACATCATCTCACTCACCAGCCGCCCTGAGATGGGCCCCAGCGTGAAACCCTGGTAGCCGTGCCCGAGGCACATCCACAGGCCAGGGTGCTTTGGCGACTCACCAATCACCGGCTTCATATCTGCAATCAGAGGACGGTGGCCATGCCACACCCCACCAACCTGCTCCTTCAGCGGCAGCAAGTCACGCGCAATGGCCTCGGCTTGCCGCAGCTGAATCTCGTTTGGCAAGGCGGCGAGCGACGTGACTTCGCCACCGGTGGTGAGGCGGATGCCCGCCGCGAGTGGGCCGATGACGAAGCCGTTTTCGAGATCGACGACGGAGTGGTTGAGCGTGGCGCCGTCCGCGAGCTTGAAGTGTGTATTGTAGCCACGCAGTGGGATGAGGGGAAACTTGTAGCCCAGCGGAGCGAGCACCTCGTTCGACCACGGTCCGGTGGCGACGACGACTCGCGGAGCAACGTAGCTGCCCGCGTCCGTCTCAACAGTCCAGCCCCCCTCTTCGCGGGGCGAAATGCTCTTGACGGTGGCCTCGATCGCGGCGCCGCCGCTGGCGACGAAGCTGCGCGCGTATGCCTTGACCAGCGCCCCCGGGTCGGTGACGCTCCACGCATCCTTGAAGTAAAACCCGCAGCTGAACGCCTTGGCGTTCAGGCTGGGCTCCTGCTTCTGCAGATTGCCAGGCGTGACGAGGTCAACGTTGATCCCCATCGCTCGCTGCTCTTCCACGGATGCCGCCGCCACGCTCAGCGGCTCTGTTCGAAAGAGCTCGAGAAAGCCCACCTTGCGAACCAGCCCCTCGGAGTCGGATGCCTTGATCATCCTCTCGTGCTCGGTCGTGCAGTGCTCAACGAGCGATGCAAATGCCGCTGAGTTTTCGCGGTACAGCCGCGGGCTGGAGTTGCGCCAGTACAGGTAAATGGCGTAGATGTTCTGTGGGATTGAGGCGAGGTCGTACCGGACGTCGACCTTAGCGTTCAGGAGAATCTGGATGCGGTTCAGAAACCCGGTTGGGATGCGGTAAGGCTGCAGGCATTCACGCTGGATGATGCCGGCGTTGCCCCACGACGTCTCCTCGCCAGGCGCCTTGCGGTCAATCATCGTGACTCGGAAGCCGCGGCGCTGCAGGTGCCAGGCGACAGAAACCCCGACCATACCGGCACCCACCACGACCACCCTCTTGTCATCCTTGACCAGAACAGTCTCGCTCGTCATGTTGGCTTCTCCTCAAAACCGGGAAGAGACGCGCAGGCACGCTGGACGGTGGGCTTGCCGAGAACGACCCTGGCAGGCTGCGTGTTCTGGGGTTGTGTCTTCCCGCAACAGATGTGGCGCTGTAGGTTGGCGTTGTTTTCAACGAACAAAAGCAAACGATTCGCTGCCTGTCGACGAAGGAAGCTGGTGACGCTGCGAATGCTGTGGGCAGAAAAAGAACAAATATCGAGAAAGTCAGCGGGAAGCAGAGTGAAAGCGGGTCGCTGCTCTTGTGGTACACGGACAACAGTCTCTGCTTCAGCTCTCGCCGCGATACGCAGATGAGGCGCCTCGTTTTGGAAGGGAACAGCAGCATCACGTGCCGAGCTCTAACCTCAACGCACACACGGAGGGGGCTCTTTAGTGGGCTTCGGTTGATCAACGGCCAGTTTACGAGTTCGACTGATCCGATGCCATCAGACACGGTCTCCGGGGTACAAGAGAATTCCGCTCTCAGTGTTTTGACGCGTCGAGTGCTGGCGCGTGAGCCCTCGACGTAATGCACAGCAGCAGTTCGATGCAAGGTTGCCGCAACTGGAGTTGTTTCTACTCGAAGAGGTGCATGGTTCGGCTAGTTTGGGAGGGGGGGAACTCAGAGCGGCAAGCTCGAGCTTACGTCGTCACCCATTCAAAACGGCGTGTTGCATTCCGTAGACCACCTTCAAGCTTCGCATGCGGTGCTGTGACGACACGTTGTGCATGAATTCCCCCCCCCCCACACCACATCCCTCCTGACCTCTCCCATCGGCTACATGGTGGGTACGGCCGCATGACAATTCCACTTCCAGCGTCGACCTTCGAGACTGGCGACGCAGTCTAAGCGGGTGGTGCTGCACACTCACGCAATGCAACGATACTTCTCTCTAAAACCGCACGTGACCCACCCCACCATAACTGCTTCGCTCCCTTCGCCCTCCTTTCTTTGATCATCGCCGCCCGTCACACCCACCACAGCGCCACAGAAGCAGCTTTCCTTTTTTATTGATCTCCTGCTAACACTATTCGCTGCCTCGGCCCAGTAAACAGCCATGCAAGACCGGCTGCGCGAGATCGAGGGCACGCTTGCCCGCACCAAAGAGCGCAAGAACACCATTCTGTACAAGTTGTCGAAGCGACGCCAAGAAGAGGAGCGACTAGCGGGCCTCGGCGTGCTGAAGCTCCCGACAAACCCCAGCGAGGTGGATGACGAGAGGGTTATCAAGTACGTTATCTACCGGCTCAAGCAGGAGATTGGCGACAAAACAGCGCAGCTGCGCGACCCGAAACTGCTGGACATCGAGAGGGACGGTGAAGCCGTTGTTCGCGCCAAAAACGACGAAGTGAACAAGCTGATTGCGCGAAAAGCACAGTGGGAGGCTCGTCTCGCATTTCTGGCCGGTGAACCAGCGCCGCAGCGGGCTCGTCGCAAGGTTTTTTTGGGCTGCGCAAAGCAGCTGCCCGAGGCCGCAGCCCCGACAGGGAAGCGGGCCCGCGACGAAAGCAGCGTCGAAGAGGCTGATGACGGAAGTGATGACGGAAGTAGCGACGGCGCTGAGGGCACGGAGCCCTCACCGGCAGAGCAGCCAGACGGCGAGCTGGCTACTTCGCGCGATTTTGACTACCTCGAAAAGGTAAAGTGGCTGGGCTCGGCAGAGGCGGACGCGGAACTGGTGCGAATTGAGCGGGAGGCGGAGGCGAAAGCACGTGCCGGCGTCGGCGCCCCGGTCGCGCGCTCCGAAACGCATGCCCTCATTTTGTCCTACTGCAGCGATGGGAAGCTTGCAATCCCGGACGAGGAGCACTTCAAGAAGCAGCTGCTGGAAGAACGAAAAAAGGCATTGCAGCAGCGCCTCAGTCTCCTGCGAGGCAAGAGTTGAGCACGCACCGGTGTCTCGGTGCTGTGTGGATCGCGGTTGCGGGGCAAATACGCTGCTTTGGTCTCCCTTCAACCAGTAGGCTGCAGCAGATACAACAAAAAGTGAACTGCTCACAGTTTTTTTTTTTTTTGAAGTGTTTTGAGAGTGTCGGAAAAATGAAAAAGAAAGACGAACCAAACGCGTCAGCGACGGCTCCCGTTTTCGCCGTCACGTGTCGATCTGAGGACACCTATGAGCAGGCGGCGACCAACGTACCGCACCGTGCACAGCGCGAGACGTCCTCTGTTGCGAGGCGTGCTTGAGCTGAAAAAGGTACCACCGCTAATCTTTCCCTTTCTTTTTCCCCCTTCTCATTTGACGCTCTTCTTTTTTATTTTTTTGGTTGCTGGGGTTGCTTCGCAGTCGTGTGGAAAAAAAAGGCGGAGCAGAGAGTGGTGGGTTTGTGAAAGCCGACCCTGCCCTCCGCTACGCCCTCCCCCTTTTCAGGCTTTTCAGCCTCCTTTGTCTTTTTTTTTCTGCGCGCACCACCGCAGACACGGTGATTCCGAAGAGTCTCTCAACAAACAGCACCTCCAAGTGCCCGTTGTCTTTTCAAGCTCCCACGTTCGGTGGTTCGCGCGCCGCAGGCATCCGCTTATCGACACGCTTGCCACTGCACGTCGTCTACAGCCGGTTTCCAAGCACGGCATCGCCATAGAATGCCTGTCGCACGTGTGAAGAGGGGTCGCCCTGACCTAAAAACCAAGCGGCCGATCGCGCGCTTTTTGGTCTCGGACGCTGCAATCAGCAAGCTTAGCAAGCCGTCAGCTGGCACGACCGATGCTGCGCACACAGTAACGCCAAGGGAGCTTGGAAGCGGCGCACCGCACGATCCCGTCCACCTACCGTTGCGGCAAACCCCAAATGATAGCGGCTGCTACCACTGCACTACCGAGCAGTGCTGCTGCGTGGAGTTTGAGAAGCTGCTGCTCAATACCTACGCCCAGCTCGCGAAGAAGCGTGTCGTGGAGGTTTACGGCGCGCGACAGCTTTGTGCCAAGTCGCTGCTTACGCCCTTTGTGACGCGGCTTGTGCGCCTCATGAAGATCACGGCTGAGGACACGTTTTACGACTTCGGGTGCGGAAACGGTTCCATCCTCTTCCAGGTCGCATACCTCACTGGCGCAAGGTGTGTAGGCATTGAAATTAGCGAGCACAACGCCGCAGTGGCCCGTGAGGCGTGGCCGCTGCTTCGCGGTCAGCTGGAACAAAAGAGTGGCCACTCCATGCCGGAGGTGGAGGTCATCACGGCTGACCTTGCACGGCTGCTCTCTTCGTCGTCGTACTTTGACAAGGAAGAGGGCCGGACCGCTATCCTCATGTCAAACCTGCTGTTCCCAAAGCCTCTGACGCACTTCTTGTCAGAGCGGCTGCGGTCTGCACCGGTGGGTACCCGCATTCTGTGCTTTGACGACCTCTACCCGCACGCTAGGTCAGTGGCCCCGTACAGGGACCCCGCTGCCTTTGAGCTGTTCGACATGAAGGACTACCTCTGGCAGGAGCGGAGCGTAGAGTGGTGCGCGATGGAGGGAAGGTTCTTCATCCACACCCGGAAGTAGGAGCTGTCGGCAAAGCCAGTCGGTAACGCACTGTCTCTCTCGGTCTACCAGCTTCTTTATCCGCGGAAAGCTGCGCTGCAGCGTCGATGCGTTCTTTCCTCTTCCGTGTTTTCCTCTTCTTCTCTTCGAGTTGTCGTGGCTGTGTTTGTGTGAGTGTGTATCCTTCAGCTCTCCAAGCAAGCGTGCGCCACGTGCGGGGTGTGTGCGTTTGCGCGTGAGGCCTTGTGCCCGCCCCCCTAGAGTCACTCGGCTTGCGTCATGCTTGTTTTTGTACCATGCCCATCGCAGGCACACGGAAGCAAGGGGAAAAAAAAAGAAGAAACAAAGGCGACCCAAATGCCTGGGCTGCGCGCCAGTTGTAAAAGTGCTTGCAGAGTCGCAGGCACATCCCCTTTGCGTGCTCAGTGTTGTGCTGACCATGCACTGGGAGTTCTACAGGAAGCGTGCAGACTCCGAGAACTTGCATTCAAAGCAAAGAGCTCATTTGTCCTTTTGCCATGCCCCTCCCATCGTAGGGCCCACTCTTCTGACTGCTTCTTGTCTCCTGTCTTTCTCCTAAATAGAACTTGACTCCCTTCACTCTCGTCACAGAACTCTTCGAACAGTCGTGAGCTACTGCGGGGAAACTAACAGCCACGCAACTTCGCTTGACGACTCACCTCTCATGTCCTACCCGTCAGGCTACGTGGAGTGGCTGGAGAAGGTCATTTCTTTTGACTCGACCAGTCGCAACTCCAACCTCGACATTGTCACCTACCTCAAGGAGTACCTAGAGAACGTCGGTATCCAGTCCGAGCTCATCTTTGACGACACCAAGAAGAAGGCGAACCTGTTTG
Source organism: Zelonia costaricensis (assembly GCA_030849075.1). Classification (NCBI taxonomy): domain Eukaryota; phylum Euglenozoa; class Kinetoplastea; order Trypanosomatida; family Trypanosomatidae; genus Zelonia; species Zelonia costaricensis. The sequence goes on along the minus strand of JASAOO010003371.1, from coordinate 30,089 downwards.
CGACGATTCCGCCGCAGAATGGCTCGACGAAGGGCGGCATCGTGCTGAGCGGCCACCTCGACACAGTCCCGGTGGACGGGCAGAAGTGGAACAGCGATCCGTTCAAGGTTGCCGAAAAGGATGGCCTCTTCTACGGCCGTGGCACGTGCGACATGAAGGGCTTCATCGCCGTGTGTATGTCGCTTGTCCCCCAGCTGATCAAGATGCGCCGTGACCGTCCGGTGTACCTCGCCTGGACATACGACGAGGAGGTGGGCTGCCTCGGTGGCCGCACCCTGACGCAGTACCTGAAGCGCAAGGGCATCAAGCCGGATGGCTGCCTTGTGGGCGAGCCGACGTCGAACAAGGTGATTGTCGCGCACAAGGGCATTTGCGTGTGGAAGGTGCACGTCAAGGGCAAGGCCGCACACTCGTCGTACGCGCTGACGAAGGACAGCTGCAACTCGATCGACTACGCAGCGAAGCTTATCGTGAAGATTCGCGAGATTGCCGAGGACATCGTCCTGAACGGCGTGAGCGACGAGTTCTTTGACGTGCCGCGCACGACGATGTCGACCAACGTCATCAACGGCGGTATCGCCATCAACACGGTGCCGGCCGACTGCGTCTTCAACTACGAATTCCGCAACCTGCCGCAGATGGCCCAGGCGGACATTCAGAAGCGCGTGACAGACTACGTGGAGAAGGAGCTGCTGCCGAAGATGAAGAAGGAGTACAGTGAGGCCGACATCGTCATCGAGAACCTTGCCGCCGTCCCCTCGCTCTCCGACGCGGACGAGAAGGACCCGTTCACCGTCTTGGTTCGTGCCCTCAGAGGTGATCGCGACAAGCATAAGCTTGGCGGCGCAACGGAGGCCGGTCAGTACGCGCTGATCGGGGTTCCGGTGCTCGTGTGCGGCCCTGGGAGCATCACTGTGGCTCATCAGGCAGACGAATTCGTGCCCAAAAAGGATCTGGAGGACTCCGCGAGCCTGGTCCTGAGCCTCGTGCGCAAGAACCAGGACATGAAGTCCCATATGTGAGCAGAGCCGCGTTGCCTTCCTTTTCGTCATTATCTTGAAGGGGAGCAAGCGCCCGCTAAGTCTTCTGATGCCGCCCTTGGAGTTGGGACAAGAAGCGGGAGCGACTGGAAGGAAAAGCTAAAGGAAAAGAAAACGCTTCTTTCCCCCCTTCCTATTTTTCAGTGTCGCGTCTGAGAAACGAGTGTTGTAGACTGTGCCGCCTCCTCTTTCGGCACAATCTCTGGATCCGTGACGCGGCCCTTCCTCTTTGTTCATTTCACCTTTTCTTTCTTCCGTTTTCCGCATTCGTCTCACGTGTTGTGTGTGTTTTTTTTTTTTTGCCTTTTAGCTCCACTCAATGACTCGTTTGGCCTACGACAGGCGCTGGTAATCGGCGCGCTGGTGCTCCGCGTGTTTGAAGGCGAAGAAACCCGTCACCGTGAAACGTTTTGTGGGTTTTCCGGCCGAGGGGAAGTTCAACTGTGCATTCGCTCCGCGGCTGCGTCGAGTGCCCGTGATGCCTGAATAGAAGGCGAGCTTTTCGCTTTGTGTCCGCTCGTGGCGCGAAGCTGTAGCTGCTGCACCTGGCACCTTTTCTTCCCTTGTGGCGCACAGCAGCGCCGGAGAGCGCTCTTCGCTCGAGCATGAGACAAGTTGACTACAGTGGGCATCGGAGCCACACACTTCTCACTGGCACTTCTCGCCCATCCACCCCACCCTCTAACCCTACGACGCGCATCCGTCTCTCTCCGTCGTCCCCTCTTCCCCCTGCTCGACTCGACACAACAATCACCCCACCGCAACCACGGCGCAGACTTTCATAGACGCACCCACGCACACTTTGTTTGTTTGTGTTTCTCTTCATACAGCCTCCCATACACCTCCTTTGCGTTTCCTTTCTGTTTTTCACTGCACACATTGGCGGCGTCTGCCCCACACGCCTCGCCTGCCAGACGCCCCATGAACATAGACGCACTTCCCTCCCTTGTCGCTTGCGCCACGCAAGCGGCAGCTCGAAGTGAGGACATCAGGGCTATCGAGGATGCCCTTGAGAACATGCAGCGCCTGGTCTTCGGCCTCGATGTGGCCGCCGAGGCGCCTAGCGAACGGATGCTGACTTGCGCGTCTGCAACGCGCGAGCTTGTGAGTGGCGGCGACAGCGAGTCGAGCACGCCCCAGCTCAACACGGAGCGGATGCTGCTGGAGGTGGTGGCGACGCTGGGCGAGCTGTTGCTTTGCGCGGCGGCTGGGCAGCGCGTGCGCACACGAACGGCAAAGCGGCTGGAGGACGTCCTCCTGCCCATCCTGTTCATCCGCACGAACGTGACGCCGGCGCTCCTGAGGCGGCACGCCCTCTCCGCCGCGTGGCTGCGGTTTGATGCCGAGGCCAAAGGCGGCGGTGAGGCGAAGCAGAAGCTGCAGCGTCTCTTCGCAGCGTGGAATCGCCACCACGGCTGGTCCTTTGTGCGGAGCGGCGGCGCTAGTGACACGCACGTCAACATGAGCGGCGCGCTAGAAGGGGCGTCGTCTCCAATTCTGGCAAAGGCTCCGTCCGGGTCGACACTGCCCGTCGGCACTGCAGTCGCCTCGTTGTCGCTGCGTCCTGCACCGCAGCCGCGCGTGGCGCTGCGCGACATAGCGTGGAACACTGCGGCGAAGCGGACCACGGTCGGCAGCATCCCCGCCTACCTTCTTACGAAGCGCCGCCGGTGTGAAGCGGCTGCCACGGTGCCAATGCATGCGCCGGCGCCTCTGGCGACGTCGCCTACAACACGGTCGCCGCCGAATGCCGTTCCAGCCTGCACGGCACCGATGCCGAGGGAAGCGCGCGTCCTTGCACTAGACTCCCCCGTAAAGCGGCGCCGGCGCGACGTCACTGTCGACGTGCCGCCCTCCCCTGACCGTCCTGGGCGTCTTTGACGACGCTGCACGCTCTCTCACAGCGGGTGGGGGGTGACGGCCGCCAGCAATAGTCTGACCCGTGTACACACGCGCACCCAAAGCACACACACGAATAGAGAGGGAAAACTGCCATGCGACGTGAAGGGGGGGGGGCGATCGCTTCAGCGCGTGCCCGCACGCATGGCGCGTGGTCGCGAGGCTCGCGCCGCATCTCTGCTCTTGGCTGCGGCGTCCAGCACTACACGCCATTCGCTCCTCACGCCTCTCCGCTGCCCGCAGTTTGGAGGTCAGTCAGAGCTCCACCCTCCTCCCCCACTGTCCTACACGATGCCTCGCTCCTGCACGGGGACGGGGGGCCGTCGGGTATCCCTCAAATGCCTACACCCACACCCACACCCTCTCCCTTCCCCATTGCTTCACTTTCTCCGTCGCACTGCGCCATCGTACGCGCGCAGCGTGCTGCGTCCGCACCAGCGCTCTTCCACACAGCCCCCCCCCCTTCTCATCTCACCCTCTGCCTCCCTCCGTCCCGGAAAGGACCTGCCCCCCCCCCCTCCCCCTTCTCTTCCTCCATCACCACATCACTTGCCCCTCCCCCCCGCCGCCGCCACGGGCCCCCTGCTTCGAAAATGGACATGCGCGGCCTCGCCCACTTTATCCAGGACATTCGTCGTGCCACGGGCAACAGGAAGGAGGAGGAGAGCCGCGTGGATGAGGAGCTGGCCAAGATCCGCGCCAAGTTCATCCACACAAGCAGCATGACCACGTACGACCGCAAGAAGTACGTGTGCAAGCTGATGTTCATTTCCATGCTTGGCTACCCCATCACCTTTGGCCACATGGAGGGCCTCAAACTCATGTCCGAGGAGAGCCCGTCCGCCAAGCTCATCGGCTACCTCTCTACGTCCGTGCTGCTGAACGAGAACAGCGACCTGCTGACGCTCACGACGCACACGGTGTACCGCGATCTTCTCTCGACCTTTGACCTCAGCCGCAGCCTCGCCCTCTCGGCGGTCGCCAACACGGGCAGCCGCGACTTCGTCGAGGTCATGCACGCCGGCGTCAACTCGATCGTCATGGACGACACCGTCAACCAGCACATTCGCAAGAAGGCGCTTCTGACGTTGCTGCACATCTACCGGAAGTACCCCGAGATCGTCGACCTCGGCTCCGTCGTGCCCAAGGCGGCGGAGCTGCTCCTGTCGACGCAGGACGGCGTGAGCATGTGTGCCGTCACATTTCTCAACGGATGCATCAGCAAGGAGACGGAGCATCTCTTCCGCGGCATCCCTGACCGCCTCATCCAGGTCCTGGCCCGCATCATCCTCGAAAAGCAAACCGAGCCCGGCTACGTGTACTACGGCGTTCCCGCGCCGTGGCTGCAGGCGAAGCTGCTGCGGCTGCTGCAGTACTTCCCGCTGCCGGCCGAGGCCGACCAGCGCGACCGGATGATTTTGGTGCTGCGCAAGGTGGTCAAGGCCACGGACAAGGTGCTCAAAGACGCGCAGACGCAGCAGAAGCAGCGCGGCACGCAGAACCGCGTCAGCGCGATGAACGCCGTCCTCTTCGAGGTCGTCTCCCTCTGCATCCAGTGGGACGTCGGCTCACGTCTCATCCTCGAGTGCGTCGCCCTCATCAGCTCCTTCCTGTCCGACAAGCGCGAGGCGAACCTGCGCTACATCGGCCTCAGCCTGCTCGCTCGCCTGAGCTTCGTCGACGTGCCGGGCTTCGACTTTCACATGCACTGCCGCCAATACCAGCAGCAGATCATTGTGGGCCTGCACGACTCGGACGTCTCGATCCGCAAGAAGGCGCTGGATGTGCTGGTTGCCATGTGCAACCCGAGCACCGCCGACGACATCATCAAGGAGCTCCTCTCGTACCTTCCCATCGCCGCGGACCCGAACTTCAAGACGAGCCTCGTGCTTTCCATCGCGCTGCTGTCGGAGAAGTACTGCCAGGACTTCAACATGTACGTCGACATCATGCTCACGGTCGTGTCGCAGGCAGGCGACCTCTGCCCGCCTGACATCTCCTACCGCATTGTCCAGGTCGTCGTCAACGACGCATCGGTGCAGAAGCGCGCCGCCAACATGGTCTTCCAGGAGCTCCGCACGAAGACGAAGGTGCCCGAGGTGATGATCCGTGTGGCCGCGTTCGTGCTCGGCGAATTCGGCTACCAGATCGCCCTCAACGCCGAAAGCGCGTCGATGGCGCAGCTGTTGCTCCTCACGCAGCAGCTGAGCTTCACGTCGGTTGTTACGCAGAGCATCATCCTGAGCACCTTCTTCAAGTTCTACACCCTCTACGACGACGTCGCCGTGCGGGAGCGCATTGTCAAGACGCTGCAGGCGTACACGAACAGCCCCCACCCCGAGCTGCAGCAACGTGCTACGGAGTTCATTGCCCTGGTGGAGTCGGCGCGCGGCGAGCTGCTCGACAAGGTCTTTGAGCCGATGCCGGCCTTTCGCGACGACGTCAACACCGTCATGAATCAGGTGAAGCGCATGCAGAGCAGCGTGCAGGACATCTGGGCCCTCAAGATCCTGGAGCGCGGCGTGGGTGACACGGCCCGTGCGAGCAAGCGCCGCTCCAAGACGGAGGCGAGCGGCAAGCAGAGGGAGAAGGCGAAGCAAGGCATCACGCTCGGCGATCTGTCCTCCATCTCCACCGCGACGCCGGCGCAGGGCGAGAACGGCGAGCAGCCAGCGAACCTGGAGCTGGACGCGCTGCTCGATCTCGCGCTTCCCGCGCAGGACGTCGACCGTGTTCGGGCGGTCTACCAGGAGCACCGCCGCCGCCTCTTCGAGTTGTCGCGCGCGGACAAGGGGGTGCTTTTCTCCAACGACTTCATCGAGCTGCAGTGCACCAAGTCGACCTACGGCGCCGACGCCCGCATGACGGTGGTGCTGCGCGACAAGACGGGCAAGGGTCTCGTGCAGGTCGCCATCGAGGTGATTCGGGCGGAGGCAGGGCTCATCCTTCAGTCGCGCACCAAGGACGGCGCCGCCGTGGCGGCGGGGCGCAGCATCACCGTAGAGTTCGCCTCGCGCTCCTGCTTTGCCTTTAGCAGCCCGCCCAGCGTGCGTGTGCAGTACGCGGCGGCATCGGACAGCGCGCGGGTGTGCACGGAGGTGATCTCGCTGCCGATCCTGCCGACGAGCTTCTTCACGCCGTACCACGTCGACTCTGACGCCAACCTCATCCAGCTCTACAAGACGACGAAGCAGGCCTCCTCCTTCGCGAGCTGGCGCAAGGCGGCGTCGCCGTCGTCACGTGTGGAGGCGGGGGCGATTGCGCAGGCGCTGGAGCGGCAGGGCTACCGTGCCAAGGTGACGAGCGCCGGCTCGATTATAGGCGTTGCCGCCTTCGCGGTGCAGCCGAAGGAGCGGCTGGAGTACGTGCCGGTCGTGTGCGAGATCCAGACCTCGGCCCGCGAGATGCTCGTCTCGGTCTACGCCGAGGACACCGTGCTGCAGCAGGGTGCCCTCGACACGATGGAGTTCGTCTTCCAGTAGACGGGCGGGAGCGAGTAGGGCGGCGACGGTGCCACGCACCCTTCCCTTCCCCCTCCCCCCCTTTTCCCTTATCGCTGTGGCGTTGGCTCCGGCTCGCCGCACTTTTCTTCTTGCGCCTCTGCCTTCCGCAGGCGTGTGCGGGTGTTGCGAGGGCGCCCCTCGCCGTCTCGCCTCCACCCCTCGCCCCTGGCCCTCCCCCACTGTGCTGCCCTATCGGCAGCGGTTGGCCCGTCCCTCGCGGTGCGTGCCCGCTTCTCCGTTCTCCACTCTTTGCCCCCCCCCTCCTTGTTGCGTCGCACGCCCCACCACAGTGCCGCCGTCGTCGTCTCCGCCCCCGCTCCCCGGGGTGGCGTGCCCTGTCCCGCTATTGCTGCCCGTGGCCGCCGGAAGGCGAAGAACGCACAGGAGGTCACTGTGGACCGCCCCATCCGACCTGCCTCCCTCTCCCCCTCGTTGTCTTCGCATGTGTAGGTCGGATTGAATGCTTGTGTATGTGTGCACGTGTGTCTGTGTGTGTGTGTGTGTGGGCGTGCTTGTGTTGCCCTTGTTCTCTTAGGGTGCGGGTTCGCCACAAGGTGTGTTGCCACCTTCTCCCCACCCCCACACCCACCCCCACCCGCACGACTTCCTCTCCCCCATCAGTGCGCACCGCATGTGTGCAATGCTCCGCAAGCTCCGTCTGCACTCACGTAGAGCACGCCCCTGGCCCTGACACGCCGCCGGGCGCTGCGCGCGCGTGGCGCCTGCCCCTGCTGTGTCAGCGACCAGAGGAGGTAACGCGGTGCCGTGCGCTTTTGTAGGCAGAGCGCAGCCTGTGCGTACGATGCCGTGGAGGCTCGCCACCGCAGCTGGCGCGCTTCTTCTCCGTCCTCGCCGCCACCCGCGAGCCCCCCCTCCCTCCTCCGCTTCCGCTTCTCGGCCTGCAACGCATTCCGCCGCCGCCGCTGCCGCTGCCGCGGCTTGCGGGCTTTGACCGGCCCTGCACCACCTTGCCGCTCGCACGCCCTCGCTCACCACCCGACTCTCTCTCTCTCCCCCTCTCCCCTCCCCGCTGCATCTTCTCGCATCGTGCCAAGTAGAAGTAACATAGCGGTACCCCCTGGTCCTGTGAACGGGTAGTAGCACGCACGTCATTGTTGAACCAGCCTACCCCATCTACCCCCACCCCCCACCCCCTTCAGACACACACACACACACACACCCACACCCACACGCATACGCACCCCCTCTTCCTCTCCCTTCGCCCTTTGCCGACGCAGCCATGGCGGGTAAGAAGGCGCACCCCATCCACCGGGACTGGTACTGGAACCATAATGACCGCTTCGAGATCTGGCACAGCCTTGACTGGCCCTCCGTCCGCCGCGGCCGCCAGATCTACACGGAGGTGTTCGCCCCATGCCACTCTCTTGGCCGCATGACCTTCACCCACTTCCAGGGCTTCATGACGCGCGAGGAGATCAAGCAGCTCGCGGCCCAGTACGAGATCATCGACAGCGACCCCGACTCGGAGGGTAACCTGAACCGCCGCCCGGGCAAGCCGACGGACACGCTGCCGACGCCGTACCCCAACCAGCGTGCGGCGCAGTTCGCGAACAACGGCGCGGAGCCGCCGGATCTGCAGCACGCCGTCTTCGGCAAGGAGGGCGGCCCGGACTACATCTTTTCCCTCATCACCGGCTACAACTGGGGCAACGGGGAGCTGCTGGAGATCCCGCCCTTTGCGCCGGAGGTGAAGCCGGGTCAGTTCTGGAACCCGTACTTCAAGGGGTGCGTGCTGTCTATGCCGCCGCCGCTCTCTGACGGTCTTGTCGACTACGAGGACGGCACGCCGGCCACCATCAGCCAGATGGCCAAGGACGTCGTGAACTTCCTGCGCTGGTCCGCCGAGTCCGAGTACGACGACCGCCGCGTTGCCTTCTGGAAGGTGATCACGACGATCGGCCTGGTGAACTGCCTGCTGCTCCACTACGGCCAGAAGAACACGAACTGGCGCATCTACGGCCGCACGACGTTCCGCTACTGGAAGAAGGCGTGGTAGGCGCAGGCACCACCGCCGTCGCCGGCCACCGCTACACCCCACTCCCCCAAACTCCTTCGACTTCTCTCTTCTCACTTTTATCACCCTTAGGAACTTAAGCGGCGCACCCCCCCCTCCACCCTCCGTCTTGCGGCACGTGCGCGTGGGCGCGTGTACACGTGCGTCCACATGAGCCGGTGTGTGTATGTGTGTGTGTCTCGGTGCGTGAGGACGCGCATCCGGCGGGACGCCCGTGCGGGAATGGGAAAGGGCTTATTGATGTCGGCGTGGTTGTTGTTGCCGCCTCTCCACACGTCTTCCGCGAGTGTGCAGTCGGCGCCTCTGTCTCTCTCCCCTCCTCCGTTTTCTTCTCGTTAGGCCCCCAATGCGCGCCTTCAGCGGTGCGGTGGTGCGTACGGGTGGGCGGGTGCGCTCGCGTGTGTCACGTGGTGTGTGCGAGTAGGTAAGTGCCTCTGATCGTGCCGTGGTGGGATGCGGCCGGCACCCTTCGCAGGAGTGGGTGCTACACACGCACGCCGGCAAGCGCGAAATCCCAACCTGGCGCGCACGCTGCTGCGGTCGCCATGCCACGATCAGCCTCCTCCCGTGTCCTTACCCCCACCCCCACACAGCATCCCCGCGCTTCTCCAGCGGACTGTAGTAGTAGTGAAGACGACGCAAGTTAAAGGAACCGACGAACCAGCGTGCGTGCGAGGGAGCGGGTGGTCGCACTCGGCAAAGTGGCTGTGCCTCTGCCTCCTCCAGCCCTCCTCCACCTCCCAGAAGCCCGCCTGCAGGAAGCGATAGGCCGCGTCACCAGCACGTGCTTGAAAAAAATCGGTCGCGACGGCGAATGTGTGCGTGATGGGGAGAACGAGAGAGAAGGTGGGGCTGAGGTGTGTTGCCCTAGGGCTCCGCGGCTCCCCCCGCGCCCCTTCCCACCGACGTCCTCGCACCGAACAAGGACGTGTACGCTGCGCGGCTGTGATGAGTTGTCACAGCGGCTCGCCCGCGAACAGGACAGTGAATCCGGCGGGGACACTGACGCCGCAGGCCTCCGAGTCTCGTGCCACGCGCAGGGCAGCTCCACCAGCATCTTTACCCTCCCCCTCCCCACCAACCCTCCCCTCCCCGTCGCCCCCGACCCCCTCTGCCGACTTCGCCGCCCTCACTCTCCTCTCTTTCCTTCCTCTTCATCCCCCTCCCCTCCCCCATCCGGCCCTACGCCGCACACCGCACATCCACGTTGCCTGCGCAGTGCCCTGCAGCGGTCTCGGCAACCTTCACATCCCCACGCCTTCGGTACACGACGGAGTGCCGCGAGGGCATCGACAAGCGTCTCCTCTGCAATGCTCCGCAGGACGTCGACCGCACGGCTGCTGGCCCGCACACCGGCGCTGCACAAGCGCAGTGGCAAGCCCGGTGACCTGCCGGACTACAAGCAGGTGTACCTGCCCTACGACACGGCGCCGACGAAGCTGGAGCTAGACCGAGAGCGGCGCAAGTTCACGCACGCCTACGCTGGTCGCATGGAGCATCGCAAGCTTGTGGAGGTGAAGGAGGTGCCACAGAACGTGTACACGTACGGCAAGGAAGGCATGTCTGTGCCCATTGCCATCTTCAAGGACCAGACCGACCCCGTCATTGGGCCGGAGTGGACCTACCCCGGCATCTACGAGAACAAGGTCGTCGCTCAGCACTGGTATCTGGAGGAGCTCTTCGACCGCGAGAAGAGCGGCACCTTCGAGTCGCCGTGGCAGCGGCAGGTGCTGGACAACCAAGTGAAGCGCCGCCTCGGCAAGGTGGCGTGGCGCATGTCGATGCTCAACGTGAAAACTATCGACCTCTTCCACAAGGAGCGCGGCGCCTCGAAGCGGCCGGGCGCGCCGGGCACGACCGACGCGAAGGCTCCGGCAGCGACCGCCAGCAAGAAGTAGCGACCCCGCCGCTCCGCTGTCTCTGTCTGGCGCTTATCTCTTTCCCTCCCCCCCCCTGTGTGCTGGTGCGCCGGAGGTCGCGCCCCCCCCCCCTCGAGGCAGGGGGACGCCTCCGTCGCCACGNCCCCCCCCCCCCCCCCCTCGAGGCAGGGGGACGCCTCCGTCGCCACGCGTCTGGTTTGCAGCTGCGCCGTCCCCCCCTCCTCTTTTCGTTGTCGCGTGTGTGTTGTCACTGTTGGTGTGTTCTCTCACAGTTGCCGCGGCGGGCGTTGAGCCTCACTCTGGTCCGCTCAGCTGGCCATCCAACGCACGGAAGGAAGCGACACAGGGCGGCCGCAAAGACGCTCCGCCACCGCCATTGCTGATGCCCCAGTGTGTCGTCGTGCCGGTAGAGAGAGCAAGGACCTGTGTGTGTGTGTGTGTGTGTGTGTGTGTGTTTGTGTGGTTCCTCTCTCTGCCCTGCACGCGAGGTTCGCCCTCATGTGCGCGTGGCGTTGGGAGGCAACTGCAACAGCCCTCCCCCCCCGCGTCGTCCGCAGCGTTGGGCACGACGCAGGCACTTCTCGGTGTTTTCAAAGAGGCTGCGCAGCCTCCTCACACGATGGTCCCCACCCCAATGCCCGACCGCGACGCAGACGCACTCGGGCCGCCGCTTCCACTCCACCTTCTCCGCCAACCCACACACGCCCTTCTTCTCCGTCCCTCCTCTCTTGCCGCGCACCACACGCGCCGAAGCTCTTTGACCTCAGTCGTACCGCCGCCCCCCCTCCCTCCTCTCATCTTCATCATCTTCACGGATTTCCTCGCTGCCCATCCCCACTTCCCCCTTCCCCCCCCCACACACACACGTGGATGGCGCTCCTGCGGCGCTTCGCCGCCTCGGCAGCGGCGGCGCTGGCTGTGGCAGCTCTCCTCCTGTGCTGCGCCCCCATCGCGTCTGCCGCGGCCAGCAAGCAGCTGTACCCCTCATGCGGCGGCGACGAGCTGCAGGCGTCCGCCCAGGCGCAGGCCACGTCGACGCTCTTCACGTTTGCAGACCGCGCGAAGTCCGTCACGATAACGTGCCTCGCTTACGAGGTGGTTTCCGTGAAGGGCAGTCAGAGGGACACGAGTAAGGACTACTGCGCGGTGGCGCACCAAACGGACTACGCGTACTCGCTCGCCGTCCAAGCCACCTACACCACGCCGAGCGGCAACTCCATGACCCGCCTCTTCCCTATCCGCGACATGACCGGCGGCTCCCTCGGGGAGCTGACGGTGCAGATGCCCGAACTGAGTAGGTTCTCTATCGTCTTCACGAACCAGGCCACAGACGCCGGATGCAACATGAAGGTGCGGGCGCTGATGAGTTTCTCGACGAGCTCGTCCGCGGATGCGAACGGCACGGCGCCGGCGGTGGTGGCTGTGGAACCGCGCACCGTGTTCGTCAAGAGCTCCGACCGCAGCTACCTCGTGCTGTACCACGCCGGCGAGCAGCGGGCAAACCGCGACGACACCGTCACGCTGGTCGACTACACGGAGGGGACGTGCAGGCGTCAGGATGGGGAGGTGCTCACCATGGACTTCACCGCGACGCTGCCGGACTCCGTGCACACGACCGGCCGTGAGCGCAATCGGTACGGCGTGCGAGCCACCACCTTCCACGAGCCCAACACCTATCGTGTGTGCTTCCGCGCTGCTGGCAGCACCGACTTCACCCAAATCGCCGTCATCACCGTCTTCGCCGGAAACCCCGCGTACTACGACGTGATCAGCGGGACGACGGAGAAGAGGCAGGTCGTCGTCGGCGTCGAGACGACCATCAAGTTCTACGGCGTCGACCTCGACACACGCAAGAGCGGCGACCAGGCGAAGTTTGTGAACTTCGATGCGGAGTGCGACAGCGGTGCGCCGGCCGGCGGTGTGCCGCTTGCCGACGATCTGGAGCCGGAGGACCACTACGGCCCCAACACGACCTACTCCCTGTGGACCTGGACCATGACGGAGGGCGGTTCCTTCAAGGTGTGCTACAAGCGCAAGGCGAGCGCGACGTGGACGGAGGTGCCCTACATCGAGGACGCCGGTGTCATGGACGGGCCGGAGGAGACGACGCCGGCGCCCATCCCGACGCCGACGAACCCCAACACAAAAGCAGAGTGCCCGGTGCTGCAGCGCGAGCCCGCCAAGCCGTGGCCCAAGTACAAGAGCGCGGTGGTGACGCTGACCGTCTCGAGGATGCCGGACACGTTCCTCGACACCCTAATGGACCTGCTGTGCCTGCCGCGCAACAAGTTCACCCTGGCGCACCTCCAGCACGACGCCAAAGGCAAGCAGCTCGTGTACGTGCTGATCAACTGTGAGGACGAGAGCGACGTCAGCAAGCGCGTGTGCGACTCGGTAGAGCGGTACAACTACTTCGCCGGCCTCAACGCGGCGACGCTGAAGGAGCGCGGCATCGCCGCGGTGCAGGGCAGCGTGTACATGTTCGCCTTTGGCGACGACGAGAGAAGCTCCGGTACGAGCAAGTTCGCCGTGGTCGTGATTGGCATCTGCATCCTCGGTGCGGGTGGCATGATTGCGTTTGCCGTGGCGCGCTACCAGGAGCGACGGCACCACTTTGTGCAGTTCGGCCTCGACGATGAGGACATCGACGACATGTACGACTTCAGCGCGGCCCCGACGTCGGCGATGCGCAACGAGTACGACGTCAACGTCCCACCGCCGCCGCCGCACCAGCAGCGGCGCATTCACAACGCGGTGATCGAGATCGAGGAGTGAGGCGCCCGGTGCGGCGAGGCCGCGTCGATAGGTCGGGCTGGACCGCCACGGCCCTCGCCTCACTCCCCTCTTCGTCTTCTCTTCTCCCTATTTGCGCTGGCGTCGTGCCTGTGCGGCCCACCCGCTTCGCCGCGCCGCGCACGTCTCGCACCACTCCGGCCCCGCCCCCTCCACCCCCCACCTTCCTCCTTCTTCCTTCAGCCCTCTTCCCTTTGCTGTGCCCCACCCCCACCCCCGCTCTCCCCCTTGCTGTCATGGTTCCTCTTCAAGGGAGAGCGTCGTCGCGGTGAAGGCTAGTGCCGCCTCGCCGTCGCCGGCGTGCCTCCCTTACCTCTCCCCCCAGCCCGCGGCACTTGGCGCTCTCGCGGGCGGGGGGGGGGGGCGAGGGACGCACCCCCGACACGCAGGCGGCCTCACTTCGACGTTGCGCATCCTCTCTTCTGTGTTGTGGCGGTGTCCCTGCGGTGTCCCTCTAGCGCCACATCGATGCCCTTTGTTGCCCCCCCCCCATCACCCACCCTTGTTCCGACTTTGTCTTCGATGCCCGCGCGGTGTGCTTGTATGCTCCCCAACTCCTTTAACCCGAAGTCAGTCCCAGCCGCCCCTCTCCCTCCCTTCTCACGTAGCGTGTCCACTACGGGCCCGCACGTCCACTGCCACAGCGGTGCCTCCCCTGCCCCGCCGGTGGCATCACACACAGCAGTGGAAGCCCAGGTTTGGTCTCTTGTGGCATTGAGGTCTTCCCTACCCGCCTCATCGCCGGCGGCACTGCCGCGGCGGCGGCGGCGTCGGGCCTCTCTCACGCAGGACGGTAACACCGCCCTCGTCCCGTGCTGTCCCTTCACGCCTCTCACCTCCCCTCCTTCCCTCACCTTCTCCCCGCTGGTGGTGCACCACACACACACACACGCGCACGGCCCCGTAGAAGGAGTCTACGCAGCTGTACAGCCCTTCATCTCTTGTCTTCACTTGTTTCTTTTCTGTTTCATCCCTTTTTACCTTCTCAGCAGCCGCACTCTCCGCCCCCGCGGTGAGGCACGCACAGGTCGCACGCGGCCCTGCCTTCTGCGGCCACTCTTCCCCTCTCCCCTCCCCTGCCTTCCCGTACCCCCATTCGCTTATCCACACCCTTCGCTGCAGGGCAGTCCCGCGGGCAGAGTCATGCGTGGCGAGCGCAGTCCGGTGTTCGAGGAGCTCGAGGAGCTCTTCCAGACCCGCATCCTCGTGCTCGATGGCGGCATGGGCACGATGCTGCAACGGTACAAGCTCGAGGAGGACGACTTCCGCGGCGAGGAGTTCAAGAACGCCACGAAGGACCTCAAGGGCAACAACGACCTGCTGTGCCTCACGCAGCCGGAGAAGGTGCGGGACGTGCACTACCAGTACGCCGTAGCCGGCGCCGACGTCATCGAGACGAACACGTTCAACGCACAGGCTGTCAGCCAGTCCGACTACGAGACGCAGCACCTCGTGCGCCGCATTAACCTCGCGGCCGCGAACATCTGCCGCGACGCTGCCGAGCAGGCGAGCCGCGAGACGGGCCGCCGCATCTTCGTGGCTGGCGGGCTCGGGCCGCTGAACCGCACCGCCTCCATCTCGCCGTCCGTCGAGCGGCCCGACTACCGCAACATCACCTACGACGAGATCGTTGCCGCCTACACGGAGCAGGCGACGGCGCTGCTGGACGGCGGCGTCGATGTGCTCCTCATCGAGACCATCTTCGATTGCCTGAACGCCAAGGCCGCCCTGTTCGCCCTGAACACGCTCTTCGAGGATAAGGGCTACACACGCGTGCCGATCATGGTGAGCGGCACCATCACCGACCTGTCGGGCCGCACGCTCAGCGGGCAAACCGTGGACGCCTTCTACTCCTCCATGCGCCACGGCAACATCATCTCCATCGGCCTTAACTGCGCCCTCGGCTGCCGCGAGATGCGGCCGTACATCGAGCGCATGTCGCAGATCAGCGAGGGCTACGTCACGTGCTACCCCAACGCCGGCCTGCCCAACGCGATGGGCGGCTACGACGAGCTGCCGGAGGACATGGCGCACGACATCCGCGAGTTCGCTGTCAACGGGTGGGTGAACCTGGTGGGCGGCTGCTGCGGCACCACGCCGGACCACATCCGGGCCATGGCCAAGGCCGTGGAAGGCCTCCCGCCCCGCCCCAAGGGGGAGCGGAGCAAGACGATGGTGATCAGCGGGCTCGAGCCGCTCTACTTCACCGAGCACATCGGCTTCTGCAACATCGGCGAGCGCTGCAACATTAGCGGATCCCTCAAGTTCAAGCGGCTCGTGAAGGAGGGCAAGTGGGAGGAGTGCCTGGCCGTGGCGCGCAAGCAGGTGGAGGAGGGCGCGATGGTGCTGGACGTGAACATGGACGACGGCCTCATCGACGGCGTCGCGGCCATGACGCGCTTCCTCAACATGCTCGCCTCCGACCCCGAGGTGGCGCGGGTGCCGCTCATGGTCGACTCGTCGAAGTTCCACGTCATCGAGGCCGGGCTCAAGTGCACGCAGGGCACCCCCATCGTCAACTCCATCTCCCTCAAGGTCGGCGAGGACGAGTTCCTGCGGCAGGCGCGGCTGATCCGGCGCTACGGCGCGTCGGTTGTCGTCATGGCCTTCGATGAGAACGGGCAGGCGGCGGACTGCGCAAACAAGATTCGCATCTGCAAGCGCGCCTACGACATGCTCGTTGCCGACGGCTTCCCGCCGGAAAACATCATCTTCGACCCGAACGTGCTCACGATCTGCACGGGCATGGAGGAGCACAACAACTACGCGATCGACTTCATGGAGGCCGGGGAGTGGATCAAGGCGAACCTGCCTGGCGCCAAGGTGAGCGGGGGGCTCTCCAACCTGAGCTTCTCCTTCCGCGGCTTCGAGTCCATCCGCATGGCGATGCACTCCGCCTTCCTGAAGAAGACGATCTCCGACGGCAGCCTCGATATGGCCATCGTCAACGCCGGCGCGCTGCCGGTGTACACCGACATTGAGCCGGAGCTGCTGCAGCTCGTCGAGGACGCCATCTACAACCGCATCCCCGACGCCTCGGAGCGCATCCTCGAGTACGCGGAGCGGCTCAAGGCAGAGAAGGCGGCCGGCGGTGGTGGCGGCGAGGCGGTGAAGGCGGCGAAGGTGGACGAGTGGCGCACGGCGCCGGTGGAGCAGCGGCTGTCGCACGCCCTCATCAAGGGCATCGTCGAGTTCATCGAGGACGACGTGGAGGAGGCGCGGACGTGCGGCAAGTACGAGCGTCCGCTGCGCATCATCGAGGGGCCGCTGATGGATGGCATGAGCAAGGTCGGCGAGCTCTTCGGGAGCGGCAAGATGTTCCTGCCGCAGGTGATCAAGTCGGCGCGTGTGATGAAGAAGGCCGTGGCGGTGCTGGTGCCGTACATGGAGGCGGAGAAGGCGGCGCTGATGGGCGGCAAGCAGGGCGAGTCCAAGACGCGTGCTAAGCGAGTGCTCATGGCGACCGTGAAGGGCGACGTGCACGACATTGGCAAAAACATTGTTGGCGTTGTGCTGGGCTGCAACAGCTACGAGGTGATCGACCTCGGCGTCATGGTTTCGTGCGAGAAGATTCTGGCCGCGGCAAGGGAGCACGATGTGGACGTCATCGGCCTCTCCGGGCTCATCACGCCCTCGCTGGACGAGATGGTGCACGTCGCCAAGGAAATGAAGAAGCAGGGCTTCGAGATCCCACTGATGGTCGGTGGCGCGACGACCTCGAAGCAGCACACCGCGGTGAAGATCCAGCCGCACTACCACAAGACGGTGCACGTCCTGGACGCCAGCAAGTCGGTCGTGACGGTGTCCAACATGCTGGGCACCAACGACAAGGAGTTCTGGGAAGAGGTGCACGAGACGTACCAGGAGATCGCCGAGGACTACCTGGCCAGCCTCAAGGACCGCGTGTACAAGCCGCTCGCCTTCTGCCGCGAGAACCCGCTGAAGATCGACTTCGTCGCCAACCCGCCGGCGCCGCGGCCGCGCAAGCTGGGCACAGTCAACATCAACGACTACCCGCTCGAGCAGATCGCGAGTCGCATCGACTGGAACCCCTTTTTCTCGGTCTGGCAGGTGCGCGGCACGTACCCGAACCGCGGCTTCCCAAAGCTGTTCAACTGCCCGACCGTCGGCGCAGAGGCGCGGCGGCTCTTCGACGACGCGCACGAGATGCTCAAGGACATTATCGCCACGCGCAGCTTCCGCGCAAAGGCGGTGGTGACGCTGATGCCGGTGAACAGCGTGGGCGACGACATCGAGGTGTACAGGGACGACACCCGCACGGAGCGGGTCGGCACCTACTACGGGCTGCGCCAGCAGGCGGAAAAGGAGCGGGGCGAGCCATACCTCTGCATCTCCGACTTCATCGCGCCGAAGGGGGTGGCGCCGGACTACCTCGGCAGCCTCGTCGTCGGCATCTTCGGCGCGGATGAGATGAGCGAGCGCTACGAGAAGGACAACGATGGGTACCGCTCCATCATGGTCAAGGCGCTCGCCGACCGCTTTGCGGAGGCCTTCACGGAGGAGGTGCACCGCCTCATCCGCACGGACCTGTGGGGGTACGTGGAGAAGGAGACGGCAGAGACGGCGGACCTGATCCAGATGCAGTACCAGGGCATCCGACCCGCCCCGGGCTACCCCTCCCAGCCCGACCACTCCGAGATGGAGACCATGTGGCGCCTTGGCGAGGTCGAGCAGCGCACAGGCGTCACCCTCTCCGAGTCGTACGCGATGATGCCGGCGGCGTCCGTCAGCGCGCTCGTCTTCGCCCACGCGCAGTCGAAGTACTTCGCGGTGGGCAAGATTCAGAAGGACCAGGTGACGGACTACGCGGCACGTAAGGGCTGGGACCTCGATCGCGCGGAGACCCAGCTCGGCTCCACCCTCGCCTACGACTAGCGGTGGTGCCTCAGTTCTTTGTGTGTGGGGGGGGGTGCTGCCGCGTCCCCCCAAGGGCGTGGGGTTAGGTGGGGCGAGAGAGCATCGGGCCCTCCTCCTCCCCTCACCGCTGTCCGCCTCGCGTGATGTCAGTACCTTATTGCTGTGCCTGGGTGCTGAAGCAGTGGCCCACAAGGTGGCGCACTCCTGTCCTTCTGTGGAGGGCCTCCCCCTCCCCTCCCCGCACCCTCCTCTGTCTCCCTATCGCGTTGCGGCGCCGCCCTCCCCTCCGCTCTTGCTCAGTGGTGCGAACGCCGAGGTGCGGCTGGTCCTGCGGTGGGCCGCACACGTGACGTGCCCACCACCCCCCCCCCCCTCCCCCACTCGCGCTGGCTCTTACTTGTTTCCTGATGACTCCGTGGCTTGGCATCGCCTCCCTCACCACCTTTGCGCAGCCTTGCTCTCTGCTCCTACCTTGCTGTGCGCTCGGGCGCGTGCGTCGGTCTCTCGTGTCGCTGCGTTGGCGGCGTCCTCTACGATGTCTTTGTTAATTCTATTCGCGTGCACGTGCGAATGTGCACCGATGCGCACACACACACATACACATCGGGCTCACATACACACATACACAGACACACACACGCGCGCGCGCGTTTTCTCCGTCGCGCGTTGTTGGTCACCTCCGGGGGGTAACCGCCGGCCAACACGTGTGCGTGTATGTGAGCGAGAAGTGGCTTGTGCATGTGTGTGTGTGTGTGTCGGTGCGCCTTGGTGTCGTCCACCCCCGCTACGCATGCAACGGTAACGAAAGGAAAGGTGAGCAAGCACACGATGAAGGACGAGGCGCGGGACGGCACCCAGATGCGCCGATCCCACGTCTCCCCGCCGCACTCCTCTCTTCCCCTCAGCGCGCCCCTGGTGGCCGCACGATTGCGTCCCTCTCCGTGCGCTGCTCGCGCGAAACGTGACGAGCCGCAAACAGTGTCGACCGCGGCGTCACTAGCCCGCGACCGGCCACGGGGCTCCCGTGCCGCAGAAGGGCGCCGCGCTGGCAGCGTCTTCGCAGCTGCTCTCCCGACCACTGTCCACGCACCCTCCCCCGCTTGTCGTGGGTCACCCCGCCCACACGTCCCGACCGCGCGCAGCACAGGTCTCCCACTCACCCCGTCCACACCCACCCACCCACACCCCCACCGCGTGTGTTGCATAAACTTGAACACACGACGTCGCAGCCATCACACCCGCACCGCGACGAGGTCCACGTTGCCGCCGTCGCCGAGGCCACTCGCGTGCAGCAGCTGCCGAGGCTCTCTCGACCTCCTTTCCCACTCTCCACCCTCCCTAAGAGCTCGTCTGCCGCCGCACCTCATTTCGGTGCGCGCCGAAGCCGGCACACCGTTCAAGTGCCTCTGTGCGATTGCGTGCGCGTGCAGTTTTGCGTACCTCTTCTGCTGACGCCGGGCCCAGTGCAGTGGTGCGGTGTCGTGCTCAGCCGCCCACCGACACCGCTACAACACCGCCGTGAGCCCCTTGTCGCCGTCCGCTCTCATCGCACTCCTCTCTCCTCCCTCCTCCCTATATGTGTGCTGGTCTACGTGCTTCCCCATATTTGCAAGTCTCCCGGCCCCGCTCCTTGTCTCGCTTCTCTCCTCACCTCCCCCCCCTCCCCTCTTGACGTTGCCTGCTTGCCTCCATCTCAACACGTTCTCGATATTCCTCTTCAACTGGTGCACCTCCCAGCACCTCCGCTCGGGCACCCACACGCCGACCCCCAACGGGACACCCACACCCGGCGCGCAGGCTCCGTGCACAGAGGTATTCTTCGTGCCCCGCGCCGTCCCCTCCCCTCAGCCTTGCCCTCTTCCCCTTTCTGCCCTGTCGCACCTCCTTCGCACCTCTTCGTGCACGTCTGTGTGTGTGTGTGTGTGTGTGTGCCTTCCAACTTCTCGTCCTCTCTCCACCGTACCCCCTCCCTCACACGCCACAGGCGCTCGTGACGCGTGGGCCAGCCCGTTTCGCGCCTCCTCCTCCTCCTCCCACCTCCCTCCTCCCCCTCTTCTCGTCTCTGCCTCAGCACCCGTTCCAGCGCGATGCTGCGGCGCTCCTTGCGATGTCTGGCGCTGCGCGGCAGCCGCCGCGAGGACCTCGTGTTCCGCAACATGCACGGCTTCGTGCTGCTCAGGATACGCCGCATTGACGACCTGCACCTCGTTGCGTACGAGATGGAGCACGTCCGCACCGGCGCCCTCTACTACCACGTCGACGTGGACGACTGCAACAATACCTTCTGCATCGGCTTTCGCACCCCGGCCGAGAACGACAAGGGCACGTCGCACGTGCTGGAGCACACGACGCTGTGCGGCAGCAAGAGGTACCCGGTGCGCGACCCCTTCTTCATGATGCTGAAGCGCTCCCTCAGCTCCTTCATGAACGCGATGACCGGCTCCGACTATACCCTCTACCCGTTCTCCACCACCAACCGCAAGGACTTCGAGAACCTCCTTGACGTCTACCTCGACGCCGTCTTCCAGCCCCTCCTGCGCGAGGAGGACTTCAAGCAGGAGGGGCACCGTGTGGAGCTCGAGGACAAGCCCACCGACGCCGCACCGGGCGACGCGGCCGCCGCCGCCGCCGCAGCAGCAGCCGCAGCGCCGGACGCCGACCAAACGAAGCGACCGCGGCGGCTCATTAACAACGGTGTCGTCTTCAACGAGATGCGCGGCGTCGTGTCGGACCCGAGCAACCACTTTGTGCGGTCACTCATGCGGACGATGCTGCCGCACACGCACTACACCTACACCTCCGGCGGCTACCCGCCCGACATCCTCCAGCTCAGCTACGAGGAGCTCCTCTCCTTCCACCGGCGGCACTACCACCCCAGCAACAGCATCACCTTCACGTATGGCAACATGCACCCCGAGACGCACATGGCGGCCCTCAGCTCGTACTTCGCCAGCTTTGCCCGCGCTGCGCCGGTGGTGGTGCCGACGCTGGCGGAGCAGCACCGCTTCCGCGAGCCGCAGCTCGTGCAGCTGGAGGGGCCGCTGGATGCGATGGGCAACGCGCAGCGGCAGAAGCGCGTCGCCGTGTCATACGCGGTGCCACGCGAGAACAACAAGCTGGAGGACATCGTGGCGCTGAGTGTGCTCGACAGTCTCTTGTCCAGCGGTCCGAGCTCGCCGATGTTCAAGAACCTCATTGAGTCGCAGATTGGCAGCAAGTACGCGCCGATGCAGGGCTACGCCTTCTACCTCTCCTCGCCCGTCATCACGTACGGCGTGGCAGGCGTGGACGAGGAGCGGGCCGATGCCGAGGCGGAGGTGCTCGCCGCGGTGGAGTCGGCGCTGCGCACGGTGCAGAGGGACGGCTTTGATGAGCGCCGCGTGCGGTCCGTCATCTTCCAGGAGGAGCTGCAGCACCGCCACCGCTCTGCCGACTACGGCCTCAACACGTGCACCGGCCTGTGCGCGATGGGTCTCTGCCGGGCGCAGAACAACCCGCTCGACTTCATCAACTGGCTGCCCCACCTCCACCGGCTCGCCGACGACAACGCCGCCTCGCTGCTGCCGCGCATCGAGTCGCACCTCCTGCGCAACCCCCACCGCGCCGTCGTCTCCGTGTCCGCCAAGAAGGAGTACCTCCACACGCTGCAAGACCAGCTCAAGGAGGCGGACGAGGCCGTCAACTCCGCGGCGACGGAGGCGGACAAGGACCGCGTGGAGAAGGAGACAAAGGAGTGGCTGCAGCGCCTCCGCGCCCCACAGCCACACGACGTGCTGCCGACGCTGCGCATCGACGACATCCCGACAGAGTCCTTCGCCGAGCCGCCGCCGCGTCGCAGCTCCCTGTCCAACACGAACGGCGAGGTCTACACGATTACGCACCCCACCAACGGCCTCGTGTATGTGCACGGCCTCATCCCATTCCACGCCTCCCTCACCACCGCGGCCGAGCACGGCGAGCTCGGGCAGGTGCCGCAGAACGTCATCCTGCTGGAGTCGCTGATCGGCCGCACCGGGGCCGGCCACCTCTCGTACAAGGAGCACTCCATCGCCGCCGAGCTGGCCTGCAGCGGCTTCGGCTTTGCGCCGCTGCTGAACGAGTCCTACCTGCACAAGAGCACCACCATCACCGGCACGAGCTACGGCTTCTACACCACGAAGGAGAAGCTGCGCGAGGCCCTCGACCTGCTCCGCCTCACCCTCCTCGAGCCCCGCGTCAGCGCCGACGACGCCGACGTGTACTCGCGCGCGCTGTCGAAGCTGAAGATGTCCTGCTCGGCCGCGATCCAGTCGCTGCAGAGCGAGGGCAACCGCTACGCTGTGACACGCGCCGTCGCGGAGCTGACGCGGCGCGGTGCGCTGCGGGAGCACTGGTGGGGCCTCTCGCAGTCCACCCACGCCTCGGAGCTGCTGGAGCGGCTGCAGGGCGGCGCTGATGAAAGCCGCTCCGCCGTGTGCGGGCTGCTCGACGACTACGCCGTCTTCGCGCGTGCGATGGCGACGGACATGTCGCGCAGTCTCGTGTGGGCCACGTGTGAGGAGTCGCACCGCGAGGAGGTGGAGCGGCTGCTCAAGGAATTCCTCGACACCTTTCCACGCACCAAATCCGATGCCCGCACGCACCTCTTCCTCCCGCCGCTCGCCGCGACGAAGCCTGGCGTCCAGCAGATCAACCAGCGCCTGCCCATCGACACATCCTTCGTCGGGCTCGCGATGCCGAACAGCCTGAAATGGGAGAGCCCTGACCAGGCGCGCGTGCGTGTTGGCTGCATCCTGCTGTGCAACGAGTACCTGCACCGCCGCGTGCGGGAGGAGGGTGGCGCGTACGGGTCCAACTGCGCCGCCACCCTGCGCGGGGAGGTCGGCGGCGTGTCCATGTCGAGCTACCGCGACCCAAGCCCCGACCTGACGGCGAAGGCGTTCCTGGAGGCGGGCGAGTGGCTCAGCGACGCGAAGAACGTGACGCCGGAGCGCGTCAGCGAGGCGAAGCTGCGCCTCTTCGCCTCTATCGACTCGCCCTACGCGGCCGACTCCTACGGCGAGGCGTACTTCTACAACGACGTGCGGCAGGAGACGAAGCAGGCGATGCGCGACGCCCTGCTCTCCGTCACCCCGCAGGACGTCGTGCGGGTGGCCCACTACTTCAAGCCGCAGCCGACGACAGTCATCAGCATCCTGCAGCCCACAGGCGACGGCGACGCAGCCGCAGCCCCGGCCGAGACGTCGTGAGCGGAGACGACGACGAGCGAGCGAGGCGCACTCATCCGCAGCGGCCCTCGTCGTCCCGTGTGCCCCACCCCGACCTCCACCGCCTTGTGCACCGCCCTCGTGAGAACAGCGAAGTCGAAGCCCCCACCCCCCCTCCACCCCCGCGGCCCCGCTGGGACGTGTACCCCAGTGCTGGTATGGGGTGGAGGGGGGGGTGGAGGGGAGGGCGGCGAGGCGGGAGAGGTGGCCGGTGCGTGCACCCCATGCCAGCGATGCATAATGTGTGTGTGTGTGTGTGTGTGTGTGTGTGTGTGCTCGTCAAGGGTGGGGCACACCGCCGGCGGTGAACGGCTAAGCCTCCCCCTGCCTCTCTTCTCTTTCTTTCCCGCCTCCCCAGCGACCGTCTGCGGTGCGCAACTTCGGTGTGCGCGGGGCCTCAGGGAGGCGGCCGTGCTGAGGCGGAGGCCTAACGAAACCGAACTCGTGCTCAGAATTACACACAAACACACACACACACACACGAACGAGTACGAGTCCATTATGCACAAGGGCAGATGGAGAGCGAAAAGCGAAGGAGAGGGCGTCAGCTCGACGGGTGCTGTCGAGGATGTGTGTCCTGCTGCGCGTCTGCCCCTGTCTTCATCCTGTGCTGCTGCTCAGCATCGCGCGCGACGCCGGTGCACTTCGTGGTCAGCACCTGTTCAACTGGAGAGCACCTCGACCCGCCCTCCTCGTGTGTCTACGCTCTTCCACACGCACTTCTTCAAACACCCTCACCCTCGCACACACACACGCACACGCACGCACGCACGCAGTGTGGTACGCTGCCATCAGCTTCCCTGTGCGCGGTCACCCTCCAAACCTCCAACCGCGAACGCATCCCCGGTCCACACCCCCGGGGTGCTTCCGCTGTGCACAGCTCTCTCGTACTGCCAGCCGAGTCGCCAACTCGTAGCGCCGCAAGTGTGTCTGTGTGTGTGTCTGTGTGCGTCTGCGTGCGACTGCTGCTCGTAAAGCGCACACACACACACACCCTCATTTGCACTCCTTCCCTCGGCACATGATGGAGTGGACAGAGACGTCGACGGCACCGCCCGTTCGCGCTGCCCCGCCACCGCCCCCACCGCCCGGCTCGAGGATGAACACGAGCTTCAGCACCAACGAGCAGGGCGCTGACGGCGATGTCAACGCCGCCCCGGCGGCCCCGGTTGATGTGCCGCAGCATCAGCCGTACGGCACGCGCGCCGCCACGCCGCCGCCGCCGCAAGACGCCGCCGTGTCGCGCCGTCTCTCCCTCGCCTCCCCCTCCTCCGCTGAGCTGGTGGAGACGGGGCGGCAGACGTCCAGCCGGGAGTTCGCCGGCTACATCGCGCGTGGGCGGCGCTCGCGGCTCACGACGCACCCCGCGCCGACACAGCCGTTGAAGCTGGAGGTGCAGGACGAGGAGAGTCGCGGGCCGCTCGTCGTGGAGACGCGGCGCGACACGGACGAAGAGGGCTACTCGTACGAGCAGCTCTGGCGCGTGCGGTACAGCCTCATCTCGCCCATCTACATCGCCTTCAAGACGGCGGTGCTGGTGACGCTGCCGCTCTGCATCCTCGCCTTCAGCGAGCCGACCAAGGGTCACTTCAAGTCGGGCTCGCTGCTCGCGGTCGTGGGCACGTCCAACACGAAGCTGTACCTCGGCCAGCAGCTGAGCGGCAGCATCATGGTGATGCAGGGGGCGGTGTGGATGATCCTGTGGGGCATGCTGGTGGCGGCGCTGGGCATGGAGAATCACGAGGGGGCGTGGTGGGGCATGGCCTTCGCCGCCGTCATGTTCGTCTCGTTCCACACCAACTTCCGCTCCCGCCGTCTCATGATGAGCTACAGCGTCATCATTATGCAGCTCATGCGGTCGTCAGGCGTGGCCACCGTCAGCATGGCCGCCAGCGTCGGTGGCGACCTCATGCTCGCCTTGTGCTTCGCCATGTTTCAGGCCTTCGTGCCGTACCCGCTGCTCATGTCCCGCCGCACGGACTTCGTTTTCAAACTGGCGTGGCGGCAGGTCGGCGCCGTCTGCAGCGACCTCCGCGTCGGCGTCTGGTCGGGCCGCGCCGTCTCGGCCAACGTGGCGGCGGCTGAGGTGGCGTGCGACGACCTCGTGGCGGTGGCCAAGTCGATTCCCGGCCTGCTCTTCTTCGTCTCCTACGAGCCCTTCGAGCGGAGCCTGTACAACCAGCTGCGGAGTGAGCGGCTCACGCTGCTGAAGCGCATGCTCGTCATCCTCAACGCAACGTGCGTCGGCGCTCGCCTGTTCACGGCCATGAGCTCGAGCGAGACGCGCGAGGCGCAGCTGCAGTGGAAGGCGATCCTGCGCGAGTCGGTCGACGAGTACGTTGCGGCCCTCGTGGACACCCTCGCCGCGCTGGGCGAGTCGCTGGAGCCGTCTTTGACGGTGCAGCGCTGCCCCTTCGAGCGGCTGCACGAGAAGAAGAACGCGCTGCTGCACGCATTGCAGTCGTGCCGCGCCTTCGTCGCTCGCGGCGACCCCGACGCCACCGACGCGCCGGCCTTCTACTCGTTCCTCTACTTCCACCTGCTGCTCGCCCTGCAAGCGGATGAGCTGCACACGTACGCGGAGCAGCTCGCCGCCTTCGACCCGAGCAAGTACAAGAGCACGTGGCGCCGCTTCCTCGAGTTCTTCTTCCTCGACTTCTGGGACGACTTCCGCAACAACTTGCTCGGCCGCGTGCTGCTGCGCACCGCCGCGGACGTTCGCAACTTCAAGGAGGGTCTGAAGCTGGCGTGTGCCTACCTCGTCGCGGCCGCCTTCACGTCAAAGCTGAACGACGCGGATACGATCGACACGTACTTCTTCGGCATGTCCATCATCCTCGGCATGGGCCTGCCCACCGTGTCGGAGTCCATCGAAGTCGGCGTGCACCGCATTGCGGGCATGTCGTTCGCGCTGGTCATCGGCTACATTGCGGAATGGAAGACGTTCAACTTCGTGCAGGAGATCGCTGTCGTCGTCTGCGGCTCCTTCGTCGCACTGTGCTTCCGCGACAGCACCCGCTACATGCACGTTGCCTGGTACGCCAGCTTCATCGCGCCCTCCGCGTACGGCATCGCCAAGAACCGCATCACGATGATCGCGCGCGTGGTGGACAGCAGCTTCGCCGTGATGGCGTACTTCATCATCTGCACGATGATGTTCCCCATCAACCCATTCCGCGTGCTGTGGAACAAGCGCTCGCTCGCGCAGAAGAAGATGGCGGACACCTTCACCACCCTCGCCTCGGTCGTGCAGCTGCCGCTGACGCAGGACATGAACGAAATCGCGACGGCGCGGCTCGCCATCGCGGCCGAGCAGATTCGCACCATCGGCAGCCTGCTGGGGCAGGCGCAGGAGTGGCTCACCATCAGTGCCAAGGAGCCGGCCCTCATTGGCAGCCCGTTTCCGACGGAGCAGGTGCAGCGGCAGCAGGTCCTGCTGCAGCACATGTGCGCCGGACTGGAGATCTGGCTGTTTGGTCTACAGCTGCTACACCGCCGCCGCGCCACCCCCGCGCACCCCCTCATCGTCAAGATGGTGGACGCGGTGCGGCCGCTGCTGTGGGACCTCGAGGTGGCGAGCCGCATCGTCTTCCAGGACCTCATCGACGCCGTGCACGAGCCGGAGACGTGGTCGGTGGAGCAGTCGTTGCGGCGCTTCAGCGACTTTGTGCTGATCAAGGGCAGGCTCGACGCGATCTTCTCGGAGCTGCACAAGGACATGAGCCTCACGCAGAGCCGCGCCATGCGACGCGACCTGGCGGACAGCGGCGAGCGCGGCGACGCGGCGGGCATGGTGAACCGGTCCTTTATAGGGCAGATGCCCGACAACGTTTGCGTCGTCCACGACTTCGCGGACAACTACGCCGCCGCCCACTCCCTCAACCCCCACTTCTACCACAGCACCGACAGCATGCATGCAGAGGCGCGCGAGCGGGCGGTCACCGCGGCCGCGGCGGCCGCCGTCGCGTCGTCGGCTGCCGTGCCGACGACCGTGCCGGGAGCAGAGCCCGGCAGCGCGCAGCCACCACCAAGCACCGCGCGGCGCGACATCTCCTTCAACCTGAGCTTCCGCGCCCCGCCTGGCAACCTCCCAATCGACGTCGACGTGACTGCCTTCACGATTGTGATCGCCTCTGTGGCGGCCCTGACGGCCTCGTTGGAACACATGGTGCCCTTCATGCGCACGGTCAACAAGTTCGCGCTGTCCCGCCGCAACGCAGGGGCCTTCACCGTCCCTGACTTCTTCCTGTGTCGCACGTAGCGGGCAAGCGAGACGCGGAGAGCGGCCCTCCCCGGCGCAGTCGGCGTCGCGGGACGGGCGTGCACGAGCGGCGCCCCCCTCTCCCAGCCTCTTCGCCACGCCGCACCCCACCAGTGGCGCGCCCTCACGCCCCTCCCCCCGTTCCACCATCCCCCTCCTCCTCCGCTCTTCACATCCCTCGATGTCCACTTCGCAAGATCCATCCCCCCCGCCCGCCCTCCTCCCTCCCTTCCTCCCCGGTGTCTCGCACTAGCCTGAGGCGTCCGCTGACCTTCGCGCCGATGGCTGGTCCATTTGACCAGACGCACACACGCACGTACGCCACGGCTTCCGCCCAGCGTGTGAATCGTAGAACCGTGTTGCACTGATATGCGACATCGCCTACCCCCCCCCCCCCTCCCTTCCCTCCTTGGGTATGGCGCGTGGGACGCTGCGAGTCGCGACTGCGCGCTTGCCGTCGCACGTTCGTGTTGCCCCTCGATCTGCACTCCTTTCACATCCCCTCCTTGCCACTCCTCCGTCCCATCACTGGGGCAACACTCGCACTCTAACGCAGGGGCTCTCCTGCCCTCCGTGGGCCGTATCGAGCAGCACCTCCCTTCTCTCTACCCCTCCCTTACCGCGCACGCGCCTCGCACACAAACACCGCACACCCCCAGGGCTGCTGCCTCGCACACGGCTCTGTGCCCAGCGCACCCCTACCACTTCTCCGCGTCGTGCGCGGTGGCCATGCGTCGTCAGTTCACCGCGGTGCGCTGCCGCGTGCCCGGGTGCAGGGGCAGCGCTACGGTCACAGGGCCCTCGTTGAACTCCTCCACCTCCCTCCTCAGCGCTGTGCGTGGCGCACACACAAGCTTCCCTTCTGTGGCCGCACCCCACGCCGCCGAGCTGGATGGGGTGCCGGGGCTGTCACACGGCCAGCGGCAGCAGCGGCAGCGGCGGCGGCACGTTTGGGCCGTCCTCGCGGGCTGCTGCGTCGGCGCGGCGCTGTGTGCGGCGGCGGGTGCCACCACTGCCGTCTTGTGCCGCCCGTACGACACGCCGCCGTACCTGATTCCGTATTACCTGCGTGATGTGCGCTCCCGCTTTCAGCACTACGCCTCGGTGCGCAAGCGCAAGGGCGGCCCTGTGTACATGACGGCCGAGGACTTTGTGCTGGCCCTACTCGCCTCCCCAGAGCGGGTCCTGCGCAACCCCGACACCGCTGAGGAGCTGCACCGCCTCTTCGAGTCGATGGACGCGAACGGCGACGGCTACATCAGCTTCCCCGAGTTTCGCTTCCTCATGAGTCTCCTGACCAGCGACCCGCGCGAGGTCGCGGCGCTGTTCCACATCGTTGACATGGACGAGTCGGGCACGCTGTCGCTGGAGGAGTTCGCGAACGTGCTCCGCGGCGCGACGAAGGACGAGGGCGTCGTGCGGTCGCTGCTGAAGCCCTCGACGCGCCGCAATGGGGTCGTGCGCGCCCTCTTCGGTGACGAGGACGCGCCCCGCCGGTGCTCCTTTGAGGAGCTCGAGGCGGTCATCCTCAGCATCCGCACGGAGGTGTGGAAAGCTGAGTTTCGGCAGTTCGACACGGAGGAGCGCGACTGCATCACCG
Organism: Zelonia costaricensis; assembly: GCA_030849075.1. Taxonomy (NCBI): domain Eukaryota; phylum Euglenozoa; class Kinetoplastea; order Trypanosomatida; family Trypanosomatidae; genus Zelonia; species Zelonia costaricensis. The sequence continues at coordinate 954 of JASAOO010003371.1, read as the reverse complement.
CCGACGCCTTCGCCGCCCTCATCGCCCGCCAGGTGCTCGGCTCGCACCTGCCCTACTACCTCGTCGGTAACATACGTCGCCTGCACGGCAGTGACTCGATGGTGACGCTCGACATGTGGCTCGGCTTCAACGAGGTCATGCTCCGCGCGGACGAGCTCGCGGCCAACGTGGAGATGTTCAGCAGCAGCGGCATGTCAGTGACGAAGCGGGACTTCCGGCGTCTCATGGCGATGGCCGGGGTGCCGGCGCTGCCGCAGGCCACCATCGACATCGTCTTTGCCGTCTTCGACAAGAACGGCGACGGCTCGATGGAGATGGACGAGTTCCTCTTCGTCATGCGGAAGAAGATCCGCTACCACTACAGTGTTCCGGTGCACGAACGCAAAAGTCTGCCGCGGCGCTTTCTGGACTGCTCCAGCGCCGCCCTCGACGAGCTCAGCGCGTAACACCAAGGACGAATCGGAGAACAAAGGAGGGACACGTGTATGTGTGTGTGTGTGTGTGTTGTATGTGTGGCGTTACAGACGCGCATGTGTGCCCTCTTCAGAGGAACGCGCTCCTCAGCACTGCGACGCGCATCGATACCCTTGCTGAAACCCCAAGACTCTTCTTCACCTTCGAGTCCACGTGGGCGTGCCGCGGTGTGCGTCTGCTGCGCAGCGTCTTCTCCGTGACATCAACTCCGCTCACCGCACCGAGGGCAGCCACTCCCGGAAGCTGCGGGCTGGGCACAGCAGCAGCAGCCGGTCCCCCTCCTCCCCCCCCACCCTCTGCCCGTCTTCCTTTCTCGTGTGAACAGCTCTACCTCGTCGACTCAACCATCACCTCTGTGACTCGGTACCACACACACACACACACCCGCTGGACCACTTTGTGCCTCGACGCGGTGCAGCGCTGTTGGCTACTGACCACGCGCCATTCCCCCCCCCCATCCCAACGTCTCGATCGGCACGC
>JASAOO010003370.1:0-48296 GCA_030849075.1 Zelonia costaricensis | reverse complement strand
CCCTGTTCGCCGCAGACACCCCTTCTCATCTGCTCCACTCCGCCTCCCCAGTCTGGTCGGGCAGAGCGGAGACCCTTGAGGAGTGCGGGTGGTCATGGCGGACTGGGTGCTGGCAGGTGGTGGTTGCAACAAGGTGGTCCTTTGGTTTCCATGCGTGACTCGTGGCGTGAGACCCCTGTGTTCTTCTTTTCAGGGTTTCGCTTGGGGTTCCGTACTTTGGCTTTCCTCGTTGGATTCTCAGTGTTCTTTCTCATTGCGTTCTTTCTTTTCCTGATGTGTGTAGGGGTTCTCCTGGCGCGATGATCGTACTCTCTTCCTGCGTTTGTGGATGTGGGGAGTTACGCTACTATCTGCGCAAGCGGAAGTGTAGACACCGCGGATGTGCCCAGACGTTTTGAAGGCGCCTGCTGTTGCGGTTTTTTTGTAAGAAAGGGCTGGAGGGGCCCGGGTGTGTGCGCTGGCCCCTTTGCGTCTCAACGTGTTTCATCCGTCTTCGTCGTCAAGGCGTGAGTCATGTAATGTCGACTGCCTGTCAGCTGTATCCCGGCGAGCGGGAAGCGGATTGTTACCCGCACGGCTCTCTTCTGCCCGTTCGCCGTTCTCTTGATGAACCGACTCACCTCATCTTGCTGTCTTTACGCACTGCGCTGCCTTGCCGCGTTGTGATCCCTGTCTTGCGTGCTGTCCACGCGCGCTCGTTGTGGTGGTCGGACTCGCGCACTTATGGGGTAGGTGAGAGAGTCATGTAGTAGGGTGAAGCTTCTTCGACGCAGCCCTCTTCCTTCTTTACTTGGTTGTTTCGCTCTGGTTTTGTGTGATGTGTTGGCTTTTGGTTGTTTTCTTCTGTCTTTGACTTGCTTTTCTGCCGACGTCCTCTCTCCGACTCTACCCGCCGACGGCCTGCGGCGAGAGAAGGAGAGCAACGGCGCCGGCTTTTCATTGTCCACGTCTCTTTTTGATTTCGAGTGATTCCTCCCTGCTTTCTACTTTACCTTTTCCCTTCTCTCTGTTTTTTTTTTTTCGTTCTGTGTGTTCGTGACAGCGACTCCCCCTCGCCCCACTCCGCACGACGCGCACTGCTCGTGCTCTTCTCCGCGAGAGCGCGAGACCTGTGCGGTGTTATGTGCGTGCGTGCGTGCGTGTGTGTGTATGTCTGTTCAGATGATTTCTTTTTCTTTCAGTGTGCGATGGAAGACCACACTTCATGACTTTCTCACACCATACCTCCGTACTAGCTTTCTCTGAGAGAGGCAGCAGTCCTTCAAAGCGCGAATGAAACCCTGTGCTTCAAGTTTCTCTTGCCCGGTAGGCAGAGTCCCTCTTTCCTCTTGACCTCACTCGCACCGAGGCTTCTCGCAGCTGGTGCCCCCCGATACAGTTCTCACCGCCTAGTCCACTGCACTTCACTTGTGATGGCCCCCTTCGGCTCTTTTTGTTCTTCTACGACTCCGTTTTCAGCGCCTGTTTTGTCTTTTCGACCTGTTTTGATGTGTTCTACTTTACCCGGGTCCATGCGTCGGTGCGGGTGGATGCGCTGTTCAGCGGTTGCAGAAGCTGAGGGTGAAGACGGCATACCTCGCCGGCTCATGCACCCACACTCTTGCATTTCTTTGCTGGCTGGCAGGTTGATCGTGTGTTGGTCGCCCGTTCACCCTTCCCTAACCTTTTTTTCTCAAAGCCCTGAGACCCACCTGCACGGACGTGTGCACCCCACGACCCGCTGCCATACGATACAGGTATATGCTGAAAATTGCCTACTAGACCAAGAGCCAAGGGAACCCGCGTGGCGTCGACGAAGTTAAGGTGCACGTGGGAGGCTCCCTCATCGTCCTCTCTTGAGCAAGAAAGCGAGTGCATTCGCTTTCAATAAGAGCACCATGGCCGTGATTCATCCGCGGGCTCGGGACCGGGACCGGACATCCTCATTTCATGTGCAGGGCAAGCACAGCGGCAAGGCAACCGACACGTTTGTTGAGCGCTGCGAGCAACCTCATCTTCCGCTTTGCCCTAAGCGATCGGATGCTGAACGCGGCTCTGCTGTATTCCCTCTACGCCCGCTGCTTCACGGACGGCTTCCGCTTTCGTCACGGTATCAACTGCGGTTTTTTTCTCCCGTTTCTGCTCTCTATGCTCCCTCGAACTCTTCCACGTGCTTACCATCTGGTCAATGGCGCCTTTCACCTCACTCTTCTGGGTTTGCTTGTCGGGCACACACGCACACTTGCTGTCAGGACGCACAGTGGAGTACTAGTCGGTATTTGCCGCCCCATATATCACACACACACACACACACAGACAAACTTGAACGGCAGTGCTATCGGCCTTCTCCTTCCTCCAGAGCTTTGTGCGACACGACATCTCGTACTCAACGACGCACTCGCCCTCACAACACCGCACTCCGCAATGCCGAGCGACGCCGTGGTTATGGATAAGATCATCGAGGGGGACGGCAAGACGATCCCCCGCACTGGCAGCGTCGTGACGCTAGACTACATCGGGTACCTAGAGGACGGCAGCAAGTTCGACTCGACGCTGGAGCGCGGAAAGCCCTTCGTGTTCCGTGTGGGCTGCGGCGAGGTGATCAAGGGCTGGGACGCCGGCATCGTGCAGATGTCCAAAGGCGAGCGTAGCAAGCTGACGATGCCGCCAACGCTGGCCTACGGCACCCCCGGGTTTCCTGGCCTCATTCCCCCAAACTCCACCATCGTTTTCGAGGTGTCCCTACTCGATGTAGCGTAACGCGTCATGTCGCTTGTGAGGCGTGACGCAGCGGTGTCGGCGTTGGCGTTGCGACTGCGGCGTGGGAGAAGACAGTCCAGCGGACTTGATGTACAAACACACAACGCAATAAACAAGGGAAAGAAAGAGCCTCGAAAGTCGCAAAAAAGACAAGGGACCGAGCGGGAGATGAGAGGGGTGCGTGCGGTGATGCATCGCCACCCTTCTCGTGCCTTGGTTTTGCTTAAGCGCAGCATCGTTGTGAGCGAGGCGCAGCACCATGGCGCACGGGCTAGAGTGAGCGGGAGCGAGGTGGCGGGGGGGGGGGGAAGAAACGAGTGAAGAGCGTGCACAACACCGAGGTGTGCGACGGGCGACCGTCGGAGGTGCGGACGATTTGTTGCCGCCTTCCCCGATTCGCCCAGCGCCACCGTGCCCCTTTCTTATGTCCTCCTTCCCCCCAACGCCGCTCGACGGCCTTCACCGTGACGGACACGCGCCACGGCCTGCGCCAATGAAAACTCCAGAGGCACGTACGGCGCCCTCCAGAACGTGCTTCCCTCTTTAACCCCTTCGTCTTCGTCTTGTTCGATCGCCTTCGACTCTGCAGGTGCGCCGCCTATCGCCTTGACCTCCTTCGTAGCACACGACGCTCACCGAGAGACAGAGAAGCTGAAGAGGAGCACTGACCGCTTCACTCTTCGCTTCTTGTCTCCGCCTGCGGTTCGGTTTCCCGTGCCCCATCGTCGCACACCGCAGTCAGTACACATCGGCAACCCCCCGATTTCGCCCCTCCCCGAAGCTCCACAACCAACAGAGGCAGGTTCTCGCTCTACGAAGCGTCGTCTAGCTTATCGCTTTTCCCCCCTTCTCAAACCTCTACTTCATCGTTGCGTGCCGGCTGTCGCTGTGTTGCTGAACTGCGTGCATCGACCGTGACGCACCAGTGGCGTCTTCCATTGTTCTACCACCGTCGTCAAAAAGCAACACTGTACTCCTCGTCTTGAGACTCACACGCCACTTTTTCTCATCTTAAGGATGCCGCCAGCGAACAAGGACCAGGTGGAGGCCCCCACCCCGGCCGGGAACCCCAAGGGCTCGACGACCATGAGCGTTGCTGGAGGACAGGACGCGGCGGCCGCTGACACAACCACGGCCACGGCGCCCGTGCTCAACACGAACACGATCATCAAGAAGTTCTCGTGCCTGCAGAGCCTCCACCTCGACGCGCTCATGTCCGCCGCGGTCGTGGAGTTCATTGGCACGTTCCTGCTTGTTCTGACCGTGCCGCTGAGCATTGTGCAGAACGCGGAGATGGCGCCCATCAGCATCGGTTTTCTGCTCATGTCGCTCGTCTTCTCCTTTGGCTATCTTAGCGGTGGTCACATCAACCCCATGGTGACCATCTCTGTCTGGCTCGCCACGTCGACTGGTGAGGGGTATGCCACCTTCAACAAGCGCCGGCTGATCATGTACGTTGTCGCGCAGATGTCCGGAGGGGTGGTCGCGACCTTCTACTGCATGATGATCAATGGCCGCGAGTTCCCTGTGCCGAACATGGGTCTCAGCTTTAACCGCATGCTGCGCGGCTTCCTTGCCGAAAGCGTCTTCACGTTCATCCTCTGCTCTGTCGTCCTACATGTCGCCATTAGCAAGCAGCGCAACAACAACTTCTACGGCTTTGCCATCGGCTTCGCAGTGCTGTGCGGCGGCCTGACGTGCGGCCCCATCAGCGGCGGAGCCTTCAACCCTGCCGTAGCTACGCCGCTGATAGTCGTGCGGTGCTTCTTCTCCTTCAACGAGTCCGCTTGCACCCCCATGGCCTCGCTGTGGGTCTACTGGGCCTCTGAGGCGGTCGGGGCAGTGTGTGCGTCAATTATGTACCTCGCCCTCCAGAACGTCAGCGGCGAGGTGTAATTCGGGGCCGCGACACAATTCACTGCTACGACTGTAGTCTCCTTTCCCCTTTTCCTTGAGTGAGCGGCCCCCGGCCACTCCAGCACCACGCTGCGCAGACGACGAGTTCAGTGCTAAGTGCACCGACTAACCTGTCGCTGAAGCGACCTTGGTAGATTTTCGCGGAGCTCCTCCCCTCACCCGCCTGAATACAACAGTGTTCGCAGGCTGGCTGGCTCCTCCCCTCCTTACGCGCGGATATGCAAGCTATGAGGGGGCCTCCCGGCTGCCGCACGGCTGTCTGTCAGAGTTCGCGTGGTCACTGCGCCGCTCGTCCGTGTGTGCGATACCGATGGACGGCGGCCCCGCGATTTCATCAGGGCGTGAAACGCTAGAAAGAGGGCTGGGCAAAGGGAGATCGCACGGCCTAGGCGTGCGATGTGCATTTGGTCTGTTCGTGTTGAATGTGCCTTCTTCAGCTCCTGCCGCGAAGCTGTGCGTAATGGATCCCTCCTTGGTGATCGTGCTCGTCTTTTGTTTTTGTCGTCCCGTTGCTGCGTTCTCCGCATTTCTCCACACCGCGGCGCCCGTCTCGTCTCTGTTATTCTCCCGTGTGACGTTGGCCTGGACAACTCTGCCCCAAGCACCTCAACGCAAAAAAAAGAGGAATGACTGCTTCTTTTTTCTTCGTTGGCTGACGGTGGTGGTGGTGCAGGTCCTTGTTGGGGAACTGCTTGAGCACTCGCACTGTGCATTACCTCCTTTATTCGTCGCGGAGACAGAGGTGCATGCGGCGACTCGTGGCACGGAAAAGGCGAGACTTGGCGAACTCACCGTTTTCAACTTCTCGTGCTGGTGTCCTGCGCGTGTTTCGATCCCGTAGGTGTGCGACAACGGCTATCCTGATCACACCCAAGCACAAACCCGTGCAGAGTGCGAGCACCCGTAAGTGGAGCCTTCAAGTGCCTTCAGGAGAGCGTTTCTTCTTTCTTGTAGGTGGCCGAGCCGCTACGTGAGCTGGCGCCAAACAGAGGACTTGCTCTCTTCATTGAGGCACATCTTTGCCTTCGCTGAGTGCTTTGTCGGCGCTGTCACGAGCTTTGCTCGTCAATCGATCCACGTATACACGAAACCACTTCCGAAGGGAAGCAGCAGCGGACGCCACAACAAAACAAGAGATGACGTGAAACTCCTGCGGTGCACCCCACCTCACTCGCGCCTTCCGTGCACCCACCACAATATGAGAGGCGCATTGACCCCACAAGACAACGACAGTAGGCCCCTTGTAGCGGTGACCGGTGAATGTGAACTGTGTGCGGGGTCAATTTCCCATCAACGTGTGCATCGGTGACGGCTTGTTGAAAACTAATTCAGCACTCACCGCTTCGCGAGGCGGGTGCCGACGCCGGAGCCGTGTGTGCGTGTCCGCAGCCTCTCGAAGCCATGCATACGCCGCAGGAGCCTCCCCGTCCTTCGGCCCACGAGGTGAGGCCTCGCGCATGCTGCCGACTTTTCCGTCTCGAGCGCACCCCCTCCCCCCCATCAGCCACACCCCCAACCGCCCTTGTCATCTCGGCACCGACGCTCCTCCGCATCCGCAGCTTCACTCCTCCCTGGTAATCCTCATCCCTGCCCTCTCCACAACTGCTGGTCATTTCCCGTCAGACAAACCCACACTCCCACACCAGCCACCACTTCCTCCACACCAACTAGGACAAGCAGGCAGGGAGTGCACCCTAAGCACGACTACGCGCGCCTGCGTCGCCGCTGCTGCGTGCCCCGTGCGCTGCACCCCCACCCCCCTTTCCCACCGCCGCCCTGCGCCCCCCCGCCTTCCCGCGCGGCGCCGCTGTGGGCGTGCGCGCGTGCGTGTGGCCGCGGCCCGCGCGCTGTGCTGGCGTGCATGATGAGAATTCAAGCTTAGGACACCTTTGGATGCGGCGCGTGCCGCAGGTGAAAAGACCGAGTTTGCAACACAATCGATTCGTACTCTGACGGCGCGCTGGCGGTGGTGCCACGTGCTGTGCCGCCCGCGCCGCTGCCTGCGGGCCTGCGGGCGTGCTGCTATGCTGCCCCCCCTCTCCCTCCCCCTGTGTACGTGTCACTGTGACGCGCGCGGCTGTGACGATGACCCACTTACGACGGTCTTATGACCACCATCACCCCGACCATGGATTGATCACGAGTGTTACGCATGTACAGCAAGGGGCGCACCACCGATTTCCAGCCGGTGCGCTCCGCGGCCGAGCCGCGCGCCTGCGTCGCCGCTGCTGCGTGCCCCGTGCGCTGCAGCACCCCCACCCCCCTCTCCCACCGCCGCCCTGCGCCCCCCGCCTTCCCGCGCGGCGCCGCTGTGGGCGTGCGCGCGTGCGTGTGGCCGCGGCCCGCGCGCTGTGCTGGCGTGCATGATGAGAATTCAAGCTTAGGACACCTTTGGATGCGGCGCGTGCCGCAGGTGAAAAGACCGAGTTTGCAACACAATCGATTCGTACTCTGACGGCGCGCTGGCGGTGTTGCTGGAGGGGGGACTGTGGTTCGCGTAACTGTGCTGAGCGTCTTCACGGTTGGGGTTGAGAGCCCTTCAGTGAGCCTGGGGAGAGTGGCGTATGGCGGACCGGGGCACCCGTTTGCGGATCGATGTGGCTCGATGGCGGACCTTTCACTCTCGCTTCGGGTACAGGGGACTGGGGCGGCTGTAGGAAAGAGGTGTGGTTGGGCTTTATGCCGTGGGCGAGGGGTAAGTATGAGGGAGCGCTGGTGCTCTCCAAAACTGAGTTCCTAACAGGATTCGTAAAAGCGTGGATAGTTTGCATGACCCGAAGGATCGCCTAGGCAGCTGAGGCGCAGGCGCGTCGGTTCTAATGCGGTGAGCTCGTCTACGCGGCTGCGCAGTGTGTCTCGCATGAACGAGCCGCTCTACTCACCTATGTTGTCCTCCGTCGTCTCACCTCTCTTTCTCGATCCTTCGCTGTACGCGGGTTCCATGAACTCGAACTTATCAATGCACACCCACATACACACAGCACCTGTCGCTACTCCAGCTCACCTGCAACCCACAACTTCGTTTTTCGGCCACAGCCCTCCTCATTAACGAGCACCGACTCTGTGCTGTTTGGTGTGAGTATCACAAGGACGAAAGCGCAGTAGCTCCTGTTTCCGTTGAACTTCTCGCAGCTATCGCATTTCTCACTTTCTTTTTGTTGTGTGGTCATGGCGGCTCTTACTGACGAGCAGATTCGCGAAGCCTTCAACCTCTTCGATGCCGACGGCTCCGGCGCGATTGATGCGGAGGAGATGGCGCTCGCCATGAAGGGCCTCGGCTTCGGCGACTTGCCGCGGGACGAGGTGGAGCGCATTATCCGCTCGATGCGGACGGACGCGAACGGTCTTGTCGAGTACGGCGAGTTTGAGGCGATGGTGAAGTCGCGCATGGCCCCCAAGGACTCCCCCGAGGAGATTCTCAAGGCGTTCCAGCTCTTCGATCTCGACAAGAAGGGCAAGATCTCGTTCGCAAACCTGAAGGAGGTCGCGAAGCTGCTGGGTGAGAACCCAGGCGATGACGTGCTGAAGGAGATGATTGCTGAGGCGGACGAGGACGGCGACGGCGAAGTGTCCTTTGACGAGTTCAAGAGCGTCATGCTTCAGATGCGCGGCAAGTAGGCTTTGTGAACACCAACTGGTGGTTGTGGACCCAAGCACGCACACACACACACACAGACAGACACGTGTACACACACAGTGGATGCTGCGCTGACGCTCGTTTACCTCAAGTCGTCAAGCCGCGCATCGCTGTTTCATCTCCGAGAGAGTGGCGCGGCGCGCCTGACGCTCCTACTCTCGTCGTCTGCGGCTGGCATACTGGATTAGCGTCGTGCTCATGTGCCTGTGCACCAGCTGCTTTTCTGGCGCGTGCTCAAGGCACTCTTTCCTGCGTGGCGGCGTTAGATCTCGTAACGACCTGTGTTTGTGTGTGTCGTGTACTTTCGTCCTCGTCGCGATTTGCTTTTGTTTTGTGTTTTACATTAGAGCTGGCGTGTGTGTGCTGTTGATGCTTGTGTGTTTGTGTGCCGATCTGGTGCAGGTGGTGCTGCGACAGGCAAAGTTGACAGTCGATGACGCGGTCCGAGCATCACGGAGAGCCTCTTCTCACTCCCCGCTCCTCATCTTTCTCCCTCCGCCCTTTCCACAAGAGCGGCTGTCCATGTGTTCATCTCGCACCTCGGGAAGGGCGAGGAGACGCAGCGGTGTGCAGTGTCATGGTCGCTTCGGGCTCGGCAGAGCTCGTGCGCGCTGCGCCACACATGCAGCCGGTCCTTGTCTCACTTCGTGTGCCCCCCGTGTGCGCGGCCTTCCTGCTCCCTTCTTCTGTGTTGTCTGCTCCCCGTACCACAGCGAACGCACACGCACACAGAGAAAGAAAGCGACGCCATGTAACCTCATCGGTGGTGTGAGGCTGCTGGGAGACGTGTGAGAACACGAGAGGCTTCTTGATAGGGAGGGAGTACACACCTCATAGAAGCCAAAAGACGTGCCAGGACACCGGAGGTCGTCTTGCCTTTTTTTTTTTCCATCTAAAACTCGAATTGCGCGCGAAAGAGAAAGAAAGAAAGCTGACGGCAGCGAGGCTTTTGTGTCCGATGCCGTCCCCTCCTTCGGTGCTCGCCGGGTGATGGTGGAGGAGATCGACACGTACGCGGTGATTATGAACTCTTGAAGGCAGAGGAATTCTATCTGCATGCTAGAGGCGTAGCAGCCCATCACCTTTGCTCGTGTAGGCGAGAGGGAAGCAATCCGCTCGAGTCCGCTACAGGCGAGGAGGTAGCGTGCCTGGCCCGCAAAGGTTGCCCGTGCTGAAGGATGATGTCCTCGCTGCTTGTGCCACAAGTGCATCCCCTCATCATTCTACCTCTGTCGCGAGGAGGGGCTCGCGGCGCTGCGATTTCGGACGGCATCTTTGCGCGAGTTTAGCTCGCTGATCGGATGCCGCGTTGTGATGCTGCCACACAATCCCCTGGACACTTTGTAGTGACCCCCTTTCCTGAACTCACGTGCCTCTCCGGGTCGCCTCTGTTCAGCTTCTATCGCCGGCTCTTGTCCGTCGCGCACACGACCACCATCGTGGTGAAGCGGGCCCTTTCGTCCCGCAGGCCGCACACCGTTTCTACTCCCTCTGTCCCACCAGCACACACACACACACACTTTATGGAGTTCACACCCATCGTATCCGGCAACTCGCCGTCGCGGCCGCCGGCGTCGTCGTCAAAGCTCGCGGCCAACTTCCTGCGTAACTCACAGCGCGCAGCTACGGAGCACATGGGGCCGGATACGATGCGGGCGGCTTCGAAGTTTCAGCGCAGCACCTCACCCTCGATGATGATGTCGTCGTCCCTGTCGCGGCTAACGGCGCGGCAGCCACGCGGCTTCTTCAGTGGCGCATCGGTCGGGGGGCCGCGTGCTTCCGTGATGGTCGTGCCGCCCAACACCTCAGTGGCGTTTCCAGCAGTCGGAGTCGCGACGCCGGCACCTGCGTCGTCGCGCGGCATCACGCCTAGCTCAGAACTGACCACCACCACCGCCCTTTCGGAGCCGTCGAGGTCGACTTCCTTCGCCATGGCAATTCCAAAGGACGCCTCGCGGCTGCTGCTGCACCCCCTTGACGCGCAGCGGCAGCAGGAGCTCGCCTTCAACCTCAACTACCACGATTTGCAGATGGAGGAGCTGGACAAGCAGGCGCGGTCGGCGATTCTGCGAGCGCAGCAGGCGCGCCGCACCGCGTGGGCACAGGCCAGCGCGGCGGCCGTAAAGGACATGCTGGCGGTTTGGGAGTGTGTCAGCCTCGCGGTGCGCGATCGACTCACCTCTCTGCAACCGGAGGGCTACCAGACATTTGCCTTCCCCGAAGGGGCGGCGATCTACGAAGGGAACTGGAAGAACTGCTTTCCGCACGGCAAGGGCTGCCTGCGCCGCTCAAAGCCGATGAACGACGTCTACGAGGGGCAGTGGTTTGTGGGACAGCGGTGTGGCATGGGGGTGTACCACAGTGGGGAGTTCCACCTGCTCTACCAAGGCTCCTGGATGGACGACAAGCTGCACGGAAAAGGCGAGCTGGTGGAGCCGGAGGGGGTTTACAACGGCGAATTCATCGAGAACACGCTACATGGCTACGGCGAGTACGTCTACAACGACGGCCACGTGTACAAGGGCGATTGGGTCTGCGGCTTCTACGAAGGCAACGGCACCTACCTCTACCCCAGCGGCACGAAGTACGAGGGCGGCTGGCTGCGCGGATGCGAGCACGGCCGCGGCACCAAGTGGTTCAGCAACGGTGACGTCTTCATTGGCGAGTGGATGCACGGCATGCCGCACGGGCACGGCACCTTCACCAGCAACTGCAGCACCGCCGCGCGTGTCACGGGGCAGTGGCGCTACGGCTCCCTGCACGGCCAGGCGACGTGTCTCTTCGCGGACGGCAGCCACTACGTCGGAGAGTGGCAGCGTGGGCGGTTTCACGGCCGAGGCACGTACGAGGTGCCGTGCGCGGATGGGGAGGTGCAGCGGTACACGGGCGACTACGTCAACGGCAAGCGCCACGGCTACGGCGAGTACGCCTCTGCGGCGGCGTCGTACGCGGGGCAGTGGGTGCAGGACCAGAAGGAGGGCGAGGGCTCGCTGCAGGTGCGCGGGGGCGGCACGTACTACGGGCGCTGGAAGTCCGACGTACCTGATGGCGAGGGCGCCTACGTGTCGACGTATCGACGCGGCCAGCACGACGAGATGCACTGCGAGGCGCATGAGGGCACCTTCACCACTTGCGTGGATGAGGCCACGCAGCAACGCGTCGATGTGCGTCTGCTCGGTCGGTGAGTGCTCTGTTGAGTGTTTGTGTGCCAGCTCTTCCTTTTCCCTTTTCTTTTCGGGTGGCCGGCGTCTGTGGTGAATGGGAGGCATCTTCATGTGCTTCTGCTGCCCATTTGAGCCGGCTGCGCCGTTTCTGCTCTGCCTGTCCTCCTTCTCGTTTGTGTTTCCTTGATTACCCCCTCGACACGGGCCCCTGACACATCGTGGTCTTGGTTGAAACTGTGGACTGCGAGATCTTGTTGCCCGCATTTGCTCACCTTCTCCACTCGTGCGGAACTGTGTGTGTGTGTATGTGTCTGGTGTTGTTCGCCTCTCGTCCGTGATGTACACAAGTGCTTTTTCTTTGTTCGAGTTCTGTGAGGCTGCCACTGTCCGCCATTTTCCCTCTCGGCCCTTCTCACTTCTCCCTTCAGAACTCACCGCCCTGCTTTTGAACTCAAGCGTCGCTTACCGCGACCGCGAGCCCCGGCGGCGACGGTGAACAGGCGAGCAGGAGGGACGCCAAAAGAAAAAGGACCCTCCCAGCAGTCTTCGCCTCGTCTTGGTCGCTTGCGCCATTCACATTGGAAAACGAAAAACAGAAATGTAGCCTACCCGTATGAGCGGCGCGCACTCGCACCGCCGCGTCCGAAACCCTACATCTCGACCACACGAGAGAAAGAACGAAGCGCAGAGTTGCAAACCAGCCGCACTGCGTAGTATCGTGTGTCACGTGAAGCTCCCAGACTCGAGGCGTCAAAACAGGGCAGCGTCAACACTTTTCTCCTTCTCCTTTCTGGTGGTCGATGGGCGCGTCCTGTTGCCGTACCTCCGCTCGGGGCAACAGTGAAGAGAGAAGAGTGCGGCTGTCATGCAAACCCACACGCACAATCCCGGGCGGACGTCTCCCCTCTGGCCTTCACGTCGAACGGTGATGTCCCCACCCCCCTCGGGCGACTCTCTCCCTTGTCCAGTTCGCTTGTAGCTGCCATCGCGGGAAAAAAAAGACGAGGGGAGGAGGCCACCTCGGCACCCTGCAGTGCCGGCCCCCGTCGCGCATCGCCAGCGCCGATCACTCTCGCCGAGCTGAAGAGCCCACCACTTACCTTTTTTGCCCCCTGCTTCCTTTCTTGATCCCTCGACAACACGCACATACAAGCACCGTAGTCGCCCATGCACACCAATCCAGCCTCTTTGCGCAGCGAGGACGCCGCGGCCGGCGCGGCGGGCTCGTCGTCCCCCGCAGTCCCCCCCGTGAAGGTGACCGTCGTGACGAGTGAGCACGAGTTTGCCGCCATCTTCGGACATGAGAGCGCCTCACCGAATGCCCCCAGCAAGATCCGCCGCCACGAAGGTACGGGCACCAAACACTCAAGCGACGCATTCCTGCTCTGCTACGAGCATCCTGGCGATGGTGTGACGGCCGACGGCCTCTCCGAATTTCAGAAGAGCGTCACCGCCGCAGCTCGGCAGCACGGCACGGCGCTGCAGCTGTTTCTCTGGGACTGCAGCAGTCCAGCGTTTGCCCCTGCACGGGCACAGCTGGAGAAGACGCAGGGGCAACCGCTGCTGCTCATTATCTACCGCGGCGCCATCGCGGACGCGGTGCGGGGCATGCCGCTTGCGGACATGGCTAGCACCGAGGTGCCCCGCGTGTGCAGCCGCCTTGCTTCGTATCAGCGCTCCGCGAAGCCGGCGCGCGTCGTCGTGTCCGCCCCTTCGCGTGACACGCCAAGCGCAACCGAGTCGACGGTGGCCGAGGCAGAGCCGCACCTCGCCGTGGACGTCGCCAAGCTCGTAGGCATGGGGAAGAAGCTCATGGCGGAGCGCAAGCCGTTCTATGCGGAGAAGTTCTTTGTCAAGGCGCTGCACACGCTGGACGCGCTCGCCGCGGAGGTGGACCGCCTCGTCACATCCCGCGAGGACTATGACGGCAGCGTCGCCATGTGTTTGGCATGGGCGGGGCTGGCGCAGCTCGTGCAGGCCAAGGCGACAGTGGACAACTCGTGCCTGACGCGGCTCACAACGCAGCCGGCACTGCAGAGGTACGCAGTGGAGCCGCTGAGCGACGCGAACCGCGCTGTGACGACGTGGCGGCTCATGCTAGCGGCTCCACGGACTTGGTGCGAGGCAGAGGCTAGCGAAGCCAAGCTGCGGGCGGCGCTCACGGCGGGTCCGCAGGACACAGCCGCACGCAGCCTTCTGGTCACAACGCTCTTTCTCCAGGGCGACCTGGAGCGGGCCATGACAGAGGCGCTGAAGCTGCATGTTGCTGGCAACTCGTACGGCCGCGTGGCCCTTACGCACATGTCCGCGTTTCTAGGGCACGACCACGTGCTCGTTCAGCGTCTTGGCATGCCAGCCCTGGCACAAGCGGTTTGAGTGCGCTCGAAAACCGCTGATGCAGGTGCTCACCAGCGCCCCTCTTGTCAGCTCCGTCAGAGACCTCGTTGCCTGTCATCGACAGACCCCCAACCAGATAAAAGGAGCGGATATGCCGTGCACGTACCCGCCGCAAGCTAAATGCGACCTCGTTGATCCACGACCCGCTGGCGGTAAAGCAGGCGACTCAAAAAAAGAACAAGAAGCCGACCCCGCGCCCCTTCGGGCTGAGTGGTCATTGTACTAGGCGCGGTGGACTGGGCGGTGCGCGAGTGCAGTGGTGCCGGCCTCGCACTTGGTCTTTTTCCTTCAGCTGTCGCACCCGGCCTGGCGTGTCTCCGAATTCTGCGCCCATGTGTGTGTGTGTGTCCCTGCTGCCGTCAGTGTCTCCCTCACTCGTGTCGCTTTTGCCCTCCTACGGCCTGCATCCCTCTTGGCCTTGACTGTGTTTCACAACACCGCCGCTGTACACGCTTGTTGCGGCGCTTGCTGAAGTGCCGCGTCACCATCGCGGTTCACCATTCCCCCCCCTAACAGCTCCTGTTCCCCACTTTCACCTGATTAAGTTAACCGAAGAGAAGAGGAACGCCACGAAGCACCCACCCATCCACCCACCCACACACACACCCACACACACACACACTCTCTTCCACTTAGCAAGCGCTCGATTAAGACGAGCGAGGGAGTTCGCAGACGCCGCCGCGAGCTTGCTGTCTCTGCTGAATCACGCCGAGCGGCAGTTCCGCACCTGCCCAACAGGGCTCACTCGCTTTCATCAGCTGTCACGTCGCGTGTTTCTCCCCTCGTTCCACCAACTCCCTTTTTTTTTTATCTTAGCCTGCTGCAACCATGAACCACGATGATGCTATGTGGAACATCATGGGGCAGACCTTCTGCTCCTTCAAGGTCAAGACGAACGACGACAAGGTCCGCTTCTGCCGCAACCCGTACAACGTGACGGGGCTGTGCCAGCGCGGCGTCTGCCCGCTGTCCAACGCGCAGTACGCCACCATCATCGAGCACGAGGATGAGCTGTACCTGTACGTTAAGACGGCAGAGCGCGCCCACCTGCCGCGCCGGCAGTGGGAGAAGGTGAAGCTGGATGTCTCATTTCCCAAGGCGCTGGCCCAGATCGATGAGGAGCTGCAGTGGTGGGATCAGAAGCTTGTCATCAAGGTGAAGGCGCGGCTTCTGCGGCTGAAGCAGTACCTGATGCGGAAGCGAAAGATGCTGATGGAGCCGCAGGAGGAGTACGTGTCTGTCAACAAGCGGCAGGAGGATAAGCTGCTTCGGCGCGAGGAGAAGGCCGAGGCGGCAGCCCGCATCGAGATGGAGATCGAGCGGGAGCTGCTGGACCGGCTGCGCAAGGGCACGTACGATAGCGTCATCAACTGCAACAAGGAGGCCTTCGAGAAGGTGCTCGACGAGGAGGAGGACCGCGAGGAGTTCGAGGCACTCGAGCAGGAGGAGGACGAGGAGTTCCCCGACTTCGTCATGGACGAGGAAGACGAGGAGGCCGAGGAGGAGGAGGCGACGGTGCGCGGGGGGCGCCACAAGGCCAAGGGCCGCAAGCGCGAGAAGCTTCTTATCGAGGAGGAGGTCGAGCGCGAGCCCGTGGCGCCGCGCCAGCGCGCGCGCATGGAGGACCTCGAGTGGTAGGGTGCCGACGCGACTCCTTCTCTGCGTTCTTCTTGGTGTGCTTGCGTGCGCCTCCCCCCCCCCTTTCTCTGCGTGGAAGGCGCCCCCGTGGTGCGTCTCGTTGTGTTTCCTCTCACTTTTCTTTTTCTGTGCTGATGCTCTTGCTGCTGCATGTGTGCTGCGATGGCGAACGGTTAAGTAGGAAGGGATGTGGGCGGGGGGTGGCAGGGTGACGTCCTCTACTGTTGGCGAAGGCGTCAGGGCAGCTGGTCTGGACGGTGAGGCGGCTCTGTACCTCTATGCCTGTGTGTATGTGCGTGTTTTGTGTTGGGGTAGAGGCAAAGCCAGGTGGCAGGACGAGCGCGGACGGCCCACTGGCGAGCCGAGCTGCGCGTGTGCAGCTGCCTCCGTGGCTTTGGCCCATCTCGCGTCTTTCTGCCGCCTCGTGCAGATGAGCTTCGCGCGACTCCGTCCTTCCCCCCTCTTCACCTCCACCTCCACCCCCCTCCCCTCCCTCCCCTGAATCTAAAGTAAACGCTTTTCTCTTCTTGTCTTTTCATGTTCTCTTCATCTCCCTCCTCTCTTGGTATGTGCGTGTGTGGGTGTGCGTCGCGGTGTATCTGATGTGCCCCCTTTTCCTCTCGGTGAATGACACGCGCCATGCTTTCCCGCATTCTGACTAGGACTTCGACACACACGCACACACTCACTCACACGCACGCACCAACGCGCACGTAGGTCGCGCAGATGTTTGCACGTCTGCGTGTGTGTGTGTGCTGGTGTACTCAGCGCTTATCAGTCTTTTTGCTCACCTTGTGCTGCTTGTCAGCGACACCTGCACGCACACACGAACGTCCTCGAGCCGATGCCACACCGAGTGCGTGCGCTCACACGATTCGGTAAAACTGATTTCACCCGCCTCCGCATGTGTAGCGGTGGAGGTCATCAGCGACACCGTTGAGTGAAGCGATGCGTGGTCCATCGAACTGCACGATGCGCTGCTCCTGAAGTCCGCAGCCCTCCTCGCCGCGCACAGGAAGCTCGTGACGGCTGCAAGCACATACACACACAGACACACAAGCTTCTTTTGTCTGTCCTGTACTCGACTCTGCGCTTCCGTGAGCTGGAGGTGAAGTGGAGCGCAGAAGTGCACACGGAAGCTGCGGACCCGAATCACCGCCGCCTCCTTTGTGTCGCTCTTGGTCGCCTCTGCAGAACAAGCACATCGATGATCTTCTTCACCTTCTTTGAGTGCATCCATCATCATCCGTCTCTCCTACTTAACATACGCACACGTGTGCACACCCACACGCACAGAAGCAAACCAGCGTGCACGCACCGTGCCCTCGAGCATCGCGCCGAGGCGCCCTTCAGCCGCTGATCACACTACTGAAGCACACACACACACACACACACACCTACAAGCATCCACACACCCACCACCATTTGTACTGCGTTCCCGTGGCGCCAACTCGTAGATAGGACAGACACACCCTATTCCTCCCCATTGCCCTCCCTCCTCACCCACCCACCGCAATGAACACGGGCTTCAACCCGCAGACGCTCGGCACGGCGAATGGGCTGCGGCCGGGCACGACGATGCGGCCGGGGTCGCAGGCGCGGCCAGGGACGAACCGGATGCAGGTGGCCGGCATGGGCGGCAGCCTGCAGCAGCCCGTCGCCGTCTCCGCCGAGGCCGCCGTCTCACGCGAGGGCATGCGGGCCGCGTCGCGCAGCGGCGTCGGCACGTCCGCGGGCCCTGGCCGGCAGGTGGGCGACCGCAGCTACTACATTGGGCTGATCCGGCCCAAGATTGCGGAGCTGTCGGCCGAGATCGAGCGGCTGCAGGAGCAGGAGCAGCTCATCGACCGCAGCAGCGCCGTCCTGACGCAGCTGCAGCAGAAGTCGCGTACCCTGCAGGAGGACATTGCGAAGCTGAAGGACACGCTGGCGGACGTGAACGTCGCCGTTGAGAACTCGAGCTCGCGCGACCTAGCGGCGGTCAAGGAGGAGTCGACGCGGCTTGAGAAGCAGAACGCGGCGCGGCGCAAGAGGGTGGATGAGCTGTTCCTCGCTGTCAAGGACACAGACGCCAAAACGAAGGCCGCGGTGCAGTCGCTGGAGGAGGAGATCCAGCAGCTGGACCGCCGCATCCTGCACGAGAATCAGGACTACAACTCCTACAAGGCCACCCGCGACGAGTCCTTTGCGGTGTCGGACATGGTGCTCGAGCGGCAGCACGAGCTGCGCACCCTCGTGGCGAAGCAGGACCTGATCATGGCAAACCTCGCCGGCGACCCCGACAAGCGGCGGGCGGCGGAGCTGCTGCGCGGCGTTCTGCGCAAGCGGCGCGAGGTGAAGGAGCTGGAGGGCCAGTGCGCCCTCTCCGTCAAGGAGGAGCAGGAGAAGCTGATTGGCCAGCTCAAGGCTACCCGCGGCGACATCGAGGTGCTGGAGCGGCAGGTAAATGACATCCGCGACACGCTGCAGGAGTCGCGGGCCCGGCAGAGCGCGCTGGAGGAGGAGGTGAAGAACTTCAGTGGCGACAACGTGCAGGCGTTCCAGGAGCTGCAGGAGAAGGACCGCGAGATGCAGACCTTCATCGACGAGTACCCCGACAAGGAGCGGGCCGAGATCGACAAGATTGCCGAGACGCAGCGGCACATCGCCGACCTCCTCAGCCGCATTTCGCAGGCGCTCGAGATGCAGCGGCAGATGCCGTCGGAGAACAACGTCGGCACGCTGCACGACCTGACGACGCAGGTGGACGCGAAGCGGGACCAGATCCAGAACGATGTGAAGACGCATCAGCGACTCGAGAAGGAGCTGCTGGAGCGGAAGGCCGAGCTGGATAAGGTCGCCCACCTGGACAACAAGATCAAGGAGGAGCTTGCCTCGCACAACGCCAAGATGGCGGAGCAGAAGGTGGAGATGGAGCGCTTCAGCGACCTTGACGGGCTGCGTGCGGAGGTGGAGGACACGCGCAAGCTGCTCAGCTCCCAGCTCGCCTACTACACACGCGTCCGCGACGGCTCGAAGCAGCAGCTGAACGCGCTGACGGCGCAGTATGAGATGCGCAAGAAGCAGCTGCACGCCGACGAGGTGTTCTCGACCTTGACGACGCAAGAGCAGCGCATCCGCATGCTGTGGCAATCCACCTTCTCACTCGAGGACTACGTGCGGCTGAAGGACAAGGACACGCAGTACCTCAGCACCAAAGCCGAGTGCCTGCGCATCGTTGACGAGACCAACCTGCTGCTGCAGGACCCGGGCCGCATCGTTGGCATGACCACCAGCCCAGCCTTCAGTGCCGCTACGCCGCACTAGCGTGCCGCAGCAATTAGACAGCGCCACTTCCGTTGGTCTTCTCATCCTCTTTCTGTTCGTACGCGATTGTGCCTCCGTGTGCGTGCGTGTGTGTGTGTTCTTGCTTGTTTGTGCGAACTTGTGTGTGCATGTATAGACTCGAGCCCATCCCGCTGCTGTGCGGTAATGCATGGCGATGCTGCACTCTGCAGCCCTCGTTCTGCGGCCAAGCGTCGCCTTCTTTCTTCTTTACTAGCTGACGCGTTTCCAGGTTTGAACATGTGTTGCGCGCCGGCTGTTGCTTTGCGTGTTCGCGTGAACGTGGCTCGCAGGCGTTCCAGTGGGCGGCGGTGTGGGAGCCACGCACGAGCTCGCTTTGCCCCTCGCACACGCTCTCTCCGTGGGCGCCCGTTCTCCCTCTGCGGGGTGAACGGGAGGGAGTGCGGAGGGTGCAGTGTGATGAGCAAGCAGCGCGCGGTGTCACGGATTGAGGCGCTCGCGTCCCCCTTCGTCGCCACTTCTTTTCTTCTGTCCGACCTTGCGGTGGTACGCACCGCTGTAGAGACGAGTGCGCCTGTGTGTGTGTGTGTGTGTGTGTGTGTAGATGCGCACGTGGGGCGACCCCGCGTGAGGCCTACACGACGACCGATTTTTACGCCCTGCGTCATGTCTGTATCAATTGTGCTTCTTCCGGCCACTCGGCTACCCCCCTCCCCTCCCTCCCTCCTTCCTTTCCCTCGAACACCACTGCATCCACGAAAAGAACGAAAGAGGCGAGAACAGAGCCGCATGTCGCACAGAGGGCCGCAACTGCCTCAGGTGACGTAACTGCGCCGGCTTCCACCACAAACCGCCTTGCATTGGCCTGGACCACATGCACGCGGTGCGTGTGTGTATGTGTGGGCGATGCGGGGAGCGTGTCACGTCTCTGGCTGCGCGCTCGGTCTCGGAAGCTCCTCGATCGCTTTGTGCATTCGCACATACGAAGGCAAAGACGGCCACTGAAGCCACGACGTCGCACTGGCACACAAAGCACGGCCACCTGCCTATCTCAGAGTTCTCCGCTCCTTCCGCCCCTTCGCTGCTTGATCATGCTTGCCCCCTCTTTTTCTCCTCCTCTTCCGATCCTTTGCGTGTGCCCCTCACGCCCCCCCTTACCCCACCCCCCTCCCCACCCCTCCTCACCACCCTGTTCATGCGTGCGTGTGCGTGGTGGACTGGACCAAGTCGCCTATTCAAACGTCAATTCTCCCGACTCTGATCTACGCCGCATTCTTTACCTTTTTTTCTGGTTTTGTTTTGTTTGCGATTTGAGTTGCACTCGTATCGCACACACACACACACACACAGACACACGTCGTACCAGCCCCCGTCTCCCCCTCCCCCGGTCCGCTACCGTGTTGTCGCCTTCACCGACGCATCCTTCTCGGATCCTCTTGCCCCCCGCGTCGGGCCCCCCCCCCCCCCCCCCCNGCCCCCCTCCCCACCCCCAGCCCCGTCCGGCATCATGGCGCACATGGAGCGCTTCATGCAGGTGTACGCGGAGGTGCAAGAGTTCCTGCTCGGCGACGCTGAGAAGCGCTTCGAGATGGATGTGAACCGCAAGCGCTACCTCAAGGACATGATGGACACCACCTGCCTCGGCGGCAAGTACAACCGCGGCTTGTGCGTCGTGGATGTGGCCGAGGCGATGGCCAAGGACGCGAAGGTCGACGACGCGGCTATGGAGCGGGTGCTGCACGACGCGTGTGTGTGCGGGTGGATGATTGAGCTGCTGCAGGCGCACTTCCTCGTCGAGGATGACATCATGGACCACAGCAAGACGCGCCGCGGCAAGCCGTGCTGGTACCTGCACCCCGGCGTGACGACGCAAGTCGCGATCAACGACGGCCTCATTGTGCTGGCGTGGGCATCACAGATGGCGCTGCACTACTTCGCGGACCGCCCCTTCCTCGCCGAGGTGATGCGCGTCTTCCACGACGTCGACCTCACGACGACGATCGGCCAGCTGTACGACGTGACGTCGATGGTGGACTCGGCGAAGCTGGACGCGAACGTGGCGCACGCCAACACGACGGACTACGTCGAGTACACGCCCTTCAACCACCGCCGCATCGTCGTGTACAAGACGGCCTACTACACCTACTGGCTGCCCCTCGTGATGGGTCTTCTCGTGAGCGGGACGATGGACAAGGTCGATCAGGTGGCGACGCACAAGATTGCGATGGTGATGGGGGAGTACTTCCAGGTGCAGGACGACGTCATGGACTGCTTCACCCCACCGGAGAAGCTGGGCAAGATTGGGACCGACATCGAGGACGCCAAGTGCTCGTGGCTCGCCGTCACCTTCCTGGCCTCCGCCCCTGCGGACAAGGTGGTGGAGTTCAAGGCAAACTACGGCTCCACCGACCCGGCCAAGGTGGCCGTCGTCAAGCAGCTCTACGCCGAGCAGAATCTGCTGGACCGCTTCGCCGAGTACGAGAAGGGCGTCGTGGCGGAGGTGGAGCAGCTGCTGAGCACGCTGCAGTCGAGCAGCGCCGCCTTCGCCGCGAGCGTGCAGGTGCTGTGGGGCAAGACGTACAAGCGTCAGAAGTGATTCCGAAAAAGAAAAAAAGTGTGGATCGGCGGCGGTCAGCAGAAACTGGGAACGGTGGCTCGCTGCCTGAGGCACACAGCACGAGGTGAGCGGGCGTGGAGGAGGGGGCGGGTGGGGGGTGGCGCAAGTCTGTGGGTGCCGTCCGCAGGCGGTGCGACGACGCTCTTCTCTTCCTCAGCCTTTACCGTTGCGGCCGGCAGATCTTGCCGCTCACCGCACTGCGAGTTTTCCGCTTCGCCTTATCACGTCTTTTTGTTTGTGTGGTTCTTTTCGTTCTAACACCGGCCTTTAACAGGTCACTGCCGGCCCCCCCCCCTCTCTCTACTCCCTCCTGCATGGGGCGCGTGAGAGGTGTGCCTTCATCATCACCGTGACGACCGGCCCGGCGAGCCGGATAAGGCAGACGTAGGGACATGCGCGTTCGCACAGCTACTCACGTGCACACACGGGCGTACACGGTTGACGCCGGCGCCGCGCTCGCGCGCGCGCATCAGCCACGCTGCTTCGCTCTCTACCGTCGGTCCCTACCCTTCTGACGCCCTTCTCCCGATCCAAGATGTCACGGCGCGTGCTGCTGCTCCAGCGACGGCACAGTGTCACAGAAAAGGGGAGAGGAAAGGAAGAGGAAGAGGCTCGGCGTGCCGTCGATGATGGTTCTCTTAGTCGCCGCCTGCACCGTGGACGAGATGCGGTGTGCACCGACACACACACACACACACGTAAGACAGAAAAGAAAGGGAACAAAGCCTCGCTGCAGAGGGGCATGCCGAGGAGCTGCGTGGCCTTCTCCAGCCACGTGTCTTTCATGACCTCTGCGACGGGGTGCGGGGAGGTGTGCGTGCGTCCGCCTTCGTTTTGCGTCTCTGTTCCTTCGGGCGCGTGCCGACTTACGTGGGAGCAGTAGACGCGGTCCTACGAGAGAGTCGTCAAGGCACAGACGCCGCGGGCGGGGTGGGTGGGTGAAGGGGAAGAGGGGTGCAACCGGCAAAGGCACGGCGGTTGACGGCGATGGCGGGCGTACGCTTGGCCTTGCTTCATGGCCCTTCCTCCTGCGCCCCCCCCCTCCACCAGCGGACCGCAACTTCACGGGGCTGCACACTTGATGGATGTTTATGTGCAGCTGTGCGTGTCTGCAGTGCAGTGGCCACCTCTTGCCCAATCTTTTATGTCCCTCATTCACATTCTGCCCGGTCCATCCCATCACTCGCCTGCATTGTGACTACCAACGCCATCACTGGCGCTCCGCATCGCGCGCAGTGAAGCGCGGTGTACGCACGCACTTATACATACATACACACACACCTTCGTCACGAAACGGTGCACGTAGATCTTCGAAGACGGCTGCGGTCACCCACGCGGTGCTGTGCCGCTCAGCTATTCAGCGCGTTGCACGCGGCTGTCTCTGCGTCCTCCGTCTAGCAAAAGGAAAAGAAAAGGCAGAGCAATCCCCTTCGCGTCACGAGGGTATCAGAAGCGACGCACGTCTCACGCGCCTGTTTCTCTTTGTGCATTTTGGCATCTTCTGTTTTCTCCAAACGCTGTGGGGACGCGTGTGCGCACGTGCGCTTGGGTGTCCGTGTGTGCGTGTGAGAGTGCGCGCTCTTGCGGAGACTGAAGTTCCCGCTCTCTCCCCGCGAGCAGGGGAAACGCGATTCTGATGCGAGGAGCGGCCGAAGTGACGAACTGCTCGCTGTCCGCGGCTGCCTCCCCCCTTCTCCGCACGCGTGTTCGTATTGTTGATTGCGTGCCCCTTCTGCTGACTTCTTGCGCAGCGTGAGGCGCTTCTCTGTTCTTTTTTTCGTCCCCTTTTTCGTGTTGCGTGCCGCAGCGTCGTCTCGTGTGCCTCGCTAGCACTCCCATCGCCACCGCCGCTGTCGACCTGCGCGCTAATCCTCTCTAGTACTCTCCCCCTCCTGTCTTCAGCCGCCTACACCGGTGGAGGAGCGTTGCGGTCCTACCACAGCCTGCACGAGCTCGTCGGCGCCGCTCGCACGCGTGAGCCCCGCCACTGGAAAAGGGGCGCGTAATACAGTTGTTCTGTTTCTCACCGCACCTCGCCTCATACCCGCGTCTTGCCTCTTCAGCTTAACCAGCCTTCGCCCTTTCGCTGAAGCCGAGTGCAGGCCAGCGATTGTGCAGCACGTGCGCACAGGCCGAGAAGGGAGGGCCCTGCGACGACATTGACGGCAGCTTCGCCTCCATCTCTTCCCATTTTCTCTCTCACACTCGCGCGCACTCGCAGACTCGACACAGCGCATCCGCGTCTGCTCTACTTGTCACGGACGTCTCGCTGCTCACTCTGGTGCCGCTCGTACCCGCGGCGCCGTGCCGGCTTCTCGACTCCTCTTTCCACACACGTACAATCGGATCTTCTTGTGCACTCTTCTTCTTCTCCTAGTCATCGCCACACCCTTCTCTTGGAGGTTCCTTCGACCGTCACGAGCGCTCTGCTGTACACGCAGGTACGCACGGGCAACGTGCACGCAGAGCCGCCGCAGCTGCAGGGCGGGGAGGGAGAAGAAAGAGAGCGAGTGCGGGTCGGTTGCCTCTTCTCGTGTTCTCTCCGCCGCGACTGTCATTGCATTGGGGCGGAGAACACCGCCGCCTTCCTGTTCCGCCCCGCCCGCCGTCCTCGCGGACCTCGCGCGAGTCGTTTGCTTATTTTGCGCTGTACATTATCGAACCTCCGCCACTCCCTCCTCTTTGCCGCACCTCCGCAGTGGGCTCCCTCTTCGCCTGGGCCGCCGCTCGCATCTCCCGTTTCACCGCATACACGCACACGTGAGAGCGCAGAGCGCCGCGTAGCGTGGCAGGCTGCGAGAGCGGCACACCACGACGTGCACGGGCTCGGCGTCTCCTGTGCGCGCTGCTGAAAAGCGGAAGAGCTAACGTGCACCCTCCTCTGTTTTCTTTTCCGTGCCCTTTGTGTGAGCTTTGCGTCCGTGCGCGCAGGCAGCGTTCGCGATGTTTCTCGGCTGCTGCCGCGCGCAGAGTGAGCAGGGTGAGTGGAAGGACATCTATGGCGACCCCGTCCGCCCCCGCCGAACAGGGTACGAGCTGCCCCCTGACGCACTGCAGCTCGGTGCCTGGTGCGCCATAATCGTGCTGACGGTGCTGCACTACACCGTGCAGATCCCCTTCTTCGACGGGGCGCTGTTCATCGTCGTCTTGGTCATCTCCTCCGTCCTCATCGCGTCCGTCTTCGTGACGAAGGTTGCGCTGGAGCTCTACCCGCAGCAGGACCCGGTCGTGTTCCAGGCCGACCTGCCTCGGCTGGACCAGGACCAGCTTCTCACCGAGCTGGCGCCACCCGGCACGGAGCCGTGCGTGTTCTGCCGACGCTTTGTGCAGGTGGGCTGCAAGCACTGCAGCGTGTGCGACAAGTGCGTGCCCGGGTTCGACCACCATTGCCGCTGGTTGAACAGCTGCGTCGGCGCAAAGAACTACCGCCTATTTGCCACATTTATGGGGGTCGCGTGGGTTGGCATGGCGTGGGTGGCGGCCTTCAGCCTCTACACAATCCAGCTGATGCTGCGCGACATCAGCGCGTTCAAGGCCCACATGCGCACGCACGCGTACCACAGCCCCTCCCGCGCCTTCCCCGCCCTCGTCGTCTTCAACTTTGTGTGCCTCTTCATCGCCGGCGTCGGCATCTGCGCCCTCGGCAAGCTTATCTACTTCCACCTCTACCTGTACACCACGCACCAGTCCACGTACGAGCACATCGTGAAGCGGCGCGACAAGAAGCGGGCTCTCGGCGAGTACCACAGCCAGAACGGCGAGCCGCCACATGTCAAGGGCCTGCTGGGGTGCCTAGAGCTGCGCAAGCGGCGCGACTTCAAGAAGCACGGGACCGGGGCCGCGGCGGAGGAGGGGGAGAACGGGGAGGGCGAGGCGCACTCCGCCGGCGACGATAGAGACGCCTGCGAGATGCGCTACGGCGACGGCAACGCACAAGCGTTGGCGGGCGGCAGTGGCGGTGTCGGGACTGGGGCTGACGCCGCAGCCCCGACCACGTCCACCACGCCGCGCCACCGGCGCTGCAGCACGGACCTCGTGGCCAACAGCGGAAGCGACCCCGGCCGCAAGAACGCAGAGGAGGAGGAGGCAGACTTTAGCCAGCGGGCGGTGCCGTCACCCAGCGGGCGCCGCCAGCGGTACACCCCCGTGCCGGAGGCGGATGCCCAGGAGTCGGCGGAGCGCCATCACACTATCTCCTTCTCATCCGACACACATGAGCCGGTAGAGGCGGCGTCACGAAGATGACGGGGAAGGGGAGGAGGGGCGGGGGCGCCGGGCGACGGGACGGTGCGGCGAACTACCGTGGCGGCTGGGACGTGCTCACCCGCCGAGCCCACGGCAGTGGCGACGGAGCCTCTTCCCCTCCTCCTCCGTCGTGTTATGGCGGCGCGTGTCGGCTGTGCGAGCAGTAGAGCCGGGTGCGCTCCGCGCGAGGAGGGGACGGAGAAGCAACAGCGGGAGGGGCGGTGCCGACCGCCATTGGATGGAGCGGGTAGCGACGCCCTCTGCGTGGTGCCGGCGGCGGTGCTCTTCTTCTTTTCTCCCCGCTGTTGTTGTCCTCCTCCTCCTCCTCCTCCCCCCCTCCCTCCGCGCTCGTGTTGGACACTTGCAGCCGTGTGGGGTGCGTCCGTGAGTGCTTGTGTGTGTGTGTGTGTGTGCTTGCGCGCTCAGTGTCGTCTGCACGTGTCTCCCTCCCCCCCTTCCCGCCGCACTCGCTGTGTTCCTTCTCGACGCTCCCACATTGACTGTGCTTGTGACTCGTCGCGCTCCAGCCACCGCCGCTCGCCATTGCTCCCGCTTACGGTCCCCTCTGTCACAAGTCCTGTCGAACGCGCTGGACGCGTGACTGCCCTGACGGCCTCTCGTGGCAGTTCACCGCTCACCGCACGCCGCCTCTCTTCCTTTTTTTTTTTTTTCGCTCATCCCTCACGCAGCCAATCTGTTGAAGGTGCGCGTGTGCGCGTGTCTGCGCGTTTCTGTGTGAGCGTACGTGGGTGGCATGCGTGTGGCCTTGTCGAACCGGCCGCCAATGCAGGGAGACGAAGGATGTGGATTATGGCGGGACGGGGTTTGGCGATCCGGTGGAGCTGGAAGGAGGGGAGGAGTGAAGGTGTGGAGGAGCAGGAGTGCGTCAGTGGGGAGCACGCCTGTACCTCCGCAGCTGTCTGTCATGCCTTTGGTTGAGCGCACGGAGGAGTGCGGAGAGGGCGGCGTTGGCGTCTTACTGGCTTCGTTGTTGCGCTCTGGTGTGAAGTGCCGCCCCTCTTCACCTTGTACCAAATCTTTTGTATTCTCTCTCCCCTGACTGAGTGATGTGTGTGTGTGTGCTTCTGCGGCACGGTGTGCGTGATACAGTCCCTCCCTATCCCGCTCCCTCCTTGATAGAAGCGTCTCTCCGCTCTCTCCTCTGCGACGAGTGCAGGTGTGCGTGTGTGTGCCACGTGAGGACGAGCGCAGCGACGTACGCGCGCATCACGCCTCCTCGACGGGCATGTGCGTGTGTGTGTGCGTGTGAAGGGAAGGGGTTAGGAGAGGATGTGCTCAAGGGAAGGAGGGAGAGGCGGAGGGTGTTTGTGTGTGTGTGTGTGACGGAAGTGGTGACGAACGGTGGCGCCTTCGCACAGCACATGAAGCGAGGAGGACGCGTGGGGTCGATGCGATTGGGACTCGCAACGCAGCTGCCTCGATCGCATAGTTATGAAGATGTTCAGCAACTGCACATACGCCGTCACAAACACACGACAAGCGAAACCTCAAATGAGAACTGCATGCACGTGACGGAGGCCGTACACACTTTTTCTTCTCTGCAAGCCTTCTCTCCATCGGGCATGCACGTGCTCGTCTCGAGGGAGTGAGGAGGCGCAGCAGCGTACGGAGGAGACACGCTGCTGCGCCTCCTTCGGCGAGCTGAGGCGAGTGCGCTGTGTGGATGCGTCGCCTTGAAGTGCGCGTCGTGCGCCAGTGTGAGGAGTGCGCGGAGAAGCTAACTTGACATGTGGGATGTGCGAGGATAGCATGCACGCACGCGTACTACCTCCACTCTGCGTTAGTGCTGACTCATGCAGGACACTGTGCGCTCTTCTGGCTGACGCACTCGATGCCTCCCGTACCCACTTGCCACCTCAACGGCTGCTTCCTCGTTGGTCGCTGACAACATGCGGACCCCCCCCCCCCCACACACTCACCAGCTCGTGCGCGGACACCGGCGCCACGAACTCAACTGCGGCGCGCCTGCACCGGCTTCATCCCTCTCCTGTGGGGTTTGCGTGCAGCCGTGCGGAGCCTCAGAAGCACATCCAACGCATCGGCAAAGAACACAAGTGCAGCGTCGCCGCCCTCTGGTTGGCCCAGCACTTGGAAGTCCACTACCGCCCCTCCCCTCCCCTCCCAGCACTCAAAAGCAGAAGGCAGTCGCGCGTTCCAGATGCGCCTCGGAGCTCCCCTGCGTCGCGGGCCACCGCAGCGGTCGCGACGATTCGTCGTCCCGGCTTCCACTGGTGCTGCGACGGTCACCGCACCGCACGCAACCCACGCCGCACCGCTCCGTGTATACCGTGCAGACACCGAGTCTCACGACGGGCGGCTGGAGCAGCGGTGGCTGCGGGGTAAGGCGGTGGAGCCGGCAGCGGGGCTCCTCCTGCGCACTCGCCCGCTGCACTCGCCGTCGCCCGGGACACCTGCGTCGGCATCTCTCGCAGCGCCCGCGCCGGCCGCCGCGGACGAGCAGGCAGCACCAGGCGCAGCCTCGTCAGCGCCAACGTCGCAGGACGCGACGGCGACGCCGGCCGCGGCGATTGGGGCCGAGGAGGACACCGCGAGCTCCATTATGATGCACCCGTCTGGAGACGGCACGGATGGCACGCACGCGCTGAGTTCGGCCTCGGCAACGGGGGCAGCCGTGCAGGCGAATCGTGGCCAGGGCATGGGCCACACCATCGGCAGCAGCAGCGGGGCCCCCGTCGTGGTGTCCTCTGCGCGCGATGTGATGAGCGAGGCGCGGTTGAACGAACTCGCGGCGCTGCTGGAGGAGAAGCGGGTCGAGCGGCAGCGCAAGCTATTCGAAGACATGCTCGTCTTTGAGGGCGGCGCTGTCGCCGACCACCCGTCCCTCGGCTCCCTCCTGATCATGCGTGACTACATCCACTTTGCGCTGTACCACCACAAGTGGGGCTACTACCCGAAGCTCTTCCGCAAGTACCGCCAGCTCATGACGACGGGCTACTTCGATCCCATCCCGTTTGCCTCGCTCCGCAACCAGCACGACTACGAACGCTACGTGGCCAAGATACACGAGTCGACGCCCGGGTTCGTGACGCCAACGCAGCTTTTCCAGCCCTACTATGGGTGGGTGCTGGCCGAGTACTTGGTCACGACACACCGCGCGAAGTTCGACCCGCGGGAGCCCCTCATCGTGTACGACGTCGGGGCCGGCACCGGCGCCCTGGCGCTCTCGCTGCTCGACTACCTCGCCGAGCACTTCCCTGCGCTGTACGCCCGCTGCGAGTACCACGTGATTGAGCAGAACCCGCACCTTATCCCGGTACTGCGCAACAAGCTCATCCACCACTACCATCACGTCAACATCCACCACCTGTCCATCTTGAACTGGCGGCAGGTGGAGAAGCGGCGGTGCGTGGTGCTGGCGGTGGAGCTGCTCTCTGGCATGCCGCACGACTGTATACTGTGGGATCAGGACGCCGTCGTGAGTGAGCACTGGTTCGGCTTCCAGCAGCACGACAACCTCAGCACGGCGCATGAGCGGTACTATGGCCTGCAGGACCCGGTGCTGCTGCGCTACCTGCGCTACCTGAACTGGATGCAGGAGGAGTCCTTCCACAACCTCAAGGTCCTGTGTGTCACGGACGGCCGCGAGACCATCGATCCGCCCCGGCGGCGCAGCATCGAGCCGAACCAGGCGGACAGCTCCATCGCCATCTTGACGAAGATGGCGTACATCGTGAGCCCGCTGCACACGGCCTGGCTGCCGACAGTGCAGATGCTGTTCCTGGAGACCCTGGCACAGTACTTCCCACGGCACCACCTCTTCGCTGCGGACTGGGCCGAGGTGCGCCAGGCGCTGCCGGGCGTCAACGGACCCGTGCTCCAGATGAAGGTGCGCGTGGCCAAGGACATCTACCTCCGGCGGCCCGCCGATGCCCTTCACGCGAATGCCGGCATGATGGACATCTGCTTCCCAACCGACTTCACGCACCTCACCACCATCTACGGCCGTATCTGTGGGCCGCAGAAGGAGGTTGCGTCGATGCGGCACCCGGTCTTCTGGCAGACGTACGGCGGCGACAAGACAGCCCTCTTTACGACGCGGAGCGGCTTCAATCCCTTGCTCGAGGACTTCCAGCCCTTCCACGTCTTCACCTCGCACCATCCACCCGAGCTGTAGGGTGTGTGGAGGGGGGGGGGAAAGGGCCGAGCAGCGGGCCCGGTGGCGACGCATGCGCTGCCGACAGGGCGCATCGCACGTGCTCTCCGCCACGCATCGGCGCAGAGGCGCCGAGGCGCCCTTCTCCTTCCCCCTCCCCCCCTCCACCCTGGTCGCACCGCCTCCTCGATGTGGGGTGCCTCTTTCTGAGTTTTGTTTTCTGTTGTGCGTGCGTGTTTCTGTTTCCCAAGTTTACCGTTGTGGAAGCGAATTTGCGTGCGCGCTCGAGCGCGGTGTTCACCTTCTCCACATAGCACTACGAACCCCAGCAAAGCAGCACGTAACGGGTCTGTGACGACGACACATCGCTGTGTGCTTCTCCGCCACTTGCAGAGCTCGGCACCTTCCCACCGTGCGCACCGCTGGACGGGCTACGCGAAGAGGGCGAGACGCTCTCCGTGCCGTATGAGAAGCAGCGGGCGCTCGAATACGGGGTGGGGGTGGGGTGGATGGGGGCCAGAAGAAGGATCGGTCAGGCAGGCGTGAGTGCTGTAGCCGTGCGCTGCGCTGCGTCTTCCACAATGCCGGAGTACAACCTCTCTTGGCAGCTTCTCCCTCGACCTCCCCTTAACATCTTTTCGTCTTGTCCTTTATCGTGCATATGCCGCATCGGCGTGAGCACACACGCACACACACACACACACACACTCACATACGCACACAGAATCCCATCCACGAGCTCTGTGACACCGCGCAGGTGCCGCGTTGCGTCCGTGTCACCCGCTTACTTCCTTTCGTTCGCTTGACATTGTCGTTTCTCTTGTTTTTGGCGTCCATCATTGAAGCCGGGCTCGACGAGGAGGCGCTCCACTCTGTTCGTCCACCTTGCCCACTCTCCCCTGCACACCACCACAGGTGCTGCCTTCACGTGCAGCGACGCACCAGCACACCACTATTCCAGCCTCCACCCCTCCCCCCATTTAGGTCTTCTCTGTGTCATCAACACGACCACCTCCCACCACCACCACCGCGCTCTTCCTCCGCTTGCACTCACTGCTGCTCCTCCGCGCCGCGCCTCACTGCGCTTCTCTTGTGCTTTTATCTTTTTTGTCTCTCGTGTGTGTGTGGGTGTGTGTGGCGGCATCGCTCGTAGATAACTCCTCCCTCCTCCTCCTCCCACCTCCCCTCGCTTCTTTGACTTTCCCCGTTTCCCCCCCCCCCCCAGCTTGTGGTTGTCGCACGATCGAGTTTCGCGTGTCCTCAAGTGTACGTGTAAGTGTGCGGGTGTGATCGTAGTTCTCTCTTTCTGTGTGTGCGCGCGCGTCTGTGTTCAGGCGCTGCACACTGTGGGCCATCCTCTTCCTCCCCCCTCCCCACCCCGGACACAGCTACGCCGGCGCCAACTCCGCAGCACTTCGGTTTAACCTGCTCGACGTCGAATCCATAAAGCCGGCGCTGACTCGAGGAACTCTTGCGCTCGCCGCCCCTTGCCTCTTTACGCCTTCGGGCTGTGCACCTTCTCGTCGAGGCCCCCCTGCCCGCCTCCCTCCCCAGCGCTGCGCCACAGCAGTGTGCCATCGAGCATCTCTCGCTCTCCCTGTGCGTGCGGTTGTGTGACGCCGCACCCCGAAGCCGCTACTCCCTTCCAATCGTCGCGGACGGACGACTCCAGCGCGACTCGAAACAACAAGAAGGAATTGGAATACCAAATCATCATCTGCAGCAAAGGCGGCGCGTCGCAGAGATCTTGTCCGACTGCCAGCTTGACGCGGTCGCGTCTCGTGTGCAGCCGCCTCGCAAGAACACACAAACGCTGTAGCGGCCCTCAGTGCGTGTTTTTCCTATACCGTCTGCCCAGCGCGTGCGTCTCCGTGCTTCGAAGTGCACCAACCGGAGGTGTGCACGCTGCAGTTGCTGGTGCACTCTTCGCACTGGTAGAGCGACACACGCGCCTACACAACACGAGCAGCAAGCGAGCAAAGGAGAGTTACGAAGAAGAGAGAGAGAAAGCGGCTGCGCTGTCCTCTTTCTGTTTCTTCCCTAGTTGACCGCTCCCACGTTGTCCGCCGCTCCCCCCCCCCGGCCGACTGAAGCCGGCGCCCCCTCAGCCTCCCCCTCCTGACTCTAATTTCGAAGCCCACTTAGCCAGGGACTTCGCAGACGCCTCCGCCGCGGCCGCTTCTCCTTTTTTTTTGTTTTTTTTTTTGCTCCGATTCTCCGTGACGGTGCGGCGCTGGGCTCTCCAGCAGAAACGCGGGGGGCCTGCAGCTGGCACGTACGCCTAGCAACCAGGCGGCCCTTCTCCTTCCACATCTTTTCTGTTGACCGATTTTTAAAGGAACTACCTTTGTCGTACGTTTGTGCGCGGCATCGCACGCCGACGCCTGTCCTCCTGCCTCGCCTCTCCTCCACTTCGCAGTTGCGTGGCTGCGGTCCACGTTTGGAGTGATTCCACCACGTGCTCGCCACGGGTGGTTTGGCCGATTTCGGCCGCACCTGCACGCCGGTTTGTCGCCTCTTGTTTTCTCTTTCTTGTCTTTTCCATCTACGTGCAGGATACTCGAGCTATTGTGAGACTCGCACACGACGCGCAGCAGCTCGTGTGTTGAAACCTCCCCCCCTTGTGATTGCTGGTGCGAGTGCGCGTGCCCTCACACGCACACACACACACAAGCATATACACGCTGGTCTCGGGGAGTCGACGCACCTCCGCATACACGCGCATAGAACCAT
This sequence comes from Zelonia costaricensis, assembly GCA_030849075.1. NCBI lineage: Eukaryota > Euglenozoa > Kinetoplastea > Trypanosomatida > Trypanosomatidae > Zelonia > Zelonia costaricensis. The sequence continues at coordinate 15,789 of JASAOO010003370.1, read as the reverse complement.
CCGAACGTAGATTCCCAGTTTTTGTTTCCTTCTTCGACCGCTCCCCACCTTCTTGCCCAGCTGCCGCTAGAAGAAGGGGGGGAGGAAGCGCACGCCCAGGAAAGGTAGCTGCCCCTGTCGTCGGCTCAGGAGAGGACGTGTTTGCTGTGTTTGTGTGTACGTCGACGTGTACGTGTAACATTTCTGAAGGGAGAGGCACACGCGAGATTTGACGCGACAAACCCCCTCTTCTCCTCCCGCCTAATCGGACAGTCCCTCCCCCCCCACCCCCATTCGACTTCCCTTCGGGCCGTCGCTGTCCACCGCTCTGCTGGACAGCCCTGGGGCACCGCGGAGACGGACGTGTCGGGGTGTGTCGTCACGCAAGCGAACTTCTCTCTCTTTTTCTTCTTTTGTTGTGTGGGTTTCGCCGTGCACTGTCGGGGGGGGGGGGATCGGCGTATCTCGGTAGTAGCAAGCCTGGGGCGCAGAGGCACTCCACTCGCGCCTTTTTAAAACTATCGTAGAACACACGGATTCAGTGCACCTGGGCACACACACACACACGCACACACACGCACAGCGCGACGTGCAGAACGCATGCGTTCGTCCCGTGGTGGGTCAAGCACCGCGACCCCGCGGTCGCACCTTCTGCGGCCGCGCGCGTCGCCCCTGGTCATAACGCCGCGAGGCTCCGCACGGGGCCGCGGCTCCGGCAGCGCGCGGGGGCCGTCGGCGACCGTCGTGGGCCGTGGGAGTAGGCAAGAGCACAGGGTGGACTCCCCGGCACCCCGCCCTAGTACGCCAGCCTCTGGCACACGACCAGGTTCGAGCGGCCGGGAGGGCCATCCGGTCGATGCTGCCCAGCAGCTCCCGCAGTCGCCGGCGCCGCTGTCTATCGCCACGCGGCGACGCCCTGCATCCCCGCGCCGCGCCACTGCCGTCGCTGCAGCTACGGAGGGCGAGCTTGCGAGGATGGAAAAGGAGCTTCACCGTCTGCAGCGCCAGCTCGCCGCGGCGGACGAGGCGCAGCAGGAGTCGCAGGCGTACGTGGAGGAGCTGCACTGCACCATCGATGCCCAGCGAGGCGACAACCTTCGGCTACGCCATCACCTGGCGCAGCGGCAGCTCCTCACCGAGGCACTGGAGGAGGAGAACTTGGCACTGCTCCAGGCGCGCCCGAGCGTCCCACCGGCGGACGCTGCCATCGAGCAGCCGCCCACGCGCAACGCCGATATGGCGCGACCGCCGCCTCCGCTTCTCCCTCTGATCTCCACCGGCACCATGACTGCACACGACACATCGGCGGCCACGCTTCCACGCTCGTGGGCGCACGCGATGACAGAGCAGCTGCCGCGTAGACGAAGCAGTTTTGCAGGATCGTCACCGCCGTCATCGCCGCCGCCGGCCACACTAAGCGTGTCGCCGACTCCTGCGTGTTCTACGTCTCCTTCCGGCGTGCTCGCAGCCGCACACGAGGTTCAGTTGCACGCGCCACGTTCACACACTGTGGACGACAAGTGGGCAACGACGCAGGTCGCCTACGAGACCCTCCAACACGAAAACGCGGAGCAGGATGCGGAGCTGCGGCGCCTCCGCGCGCTCCTCCGTCAGAGCCGTGAGGCCGCCTCCGCCGTCGTGATCAGCCCTCGCCGCGACCGCCTCGGCTCGCCGCCACCGCCGCTCTCTGTCAGCGACGAACCCCTCGACGAAACTGCGTCCGGAGTAACCGTCTCCAACACACCTAGCGCGGCACCCCCGCCTGCGGCTGCCCCGCCCTCCCCGACGACGAAGGGGCCTCAACACAAACTGTCGACCCCCCTGACGACTCCGCCGGCCCACCAGCACGCCTTCGACGATGCCGTGACCGCCGCGGCACTGCGGCAGGAGCTCCGCGACATGCAACGCCGGTGCGCCGATGCTGAGCGCGAACGTGCCGCCGCGCAAGAAGGTGCACGCGAAGCACAGCAACGCGCGCAGCGACTTCAGGAGCAGGCACAGCAGCTCCAGGTGGAGGTCCAGGGAACCCGCGACGCTGCCCACGAGGCACAGCAGGCAGTGCAGGCATACGTCCTCCACCTCACAAACCTGCAAGAGGAGCTCCACGAGCGGCACATCGCCTTGCGCGCTGCTCAGCAGCAGGTGGCGGAGCAGGAGGCGGTGATGGCTGCGCTGCGCCAGGAGCTCGCGGACGCGCAGGGCAGCGAGCAGCCGGAAGCGGTGTCCGGTGTGACGCCGCGCGGCCGCGATGCGGAGGTGCAGGCGCTGCGGCGGCAGCTGGAGGACGCGCGCGCTGCGCACCGGGCGGCAGTGGAGGAGCACGCGGACGCGGTGGCGCAGCATGAGGCCGAGGCGGAGGTGCTTCGCGAGCGGGTTGCGGAGCAGCGCGGCGATGGTGCGCGTGCACCGGCGGAAGCTGTGCCTGCGGCGAGTGGCGATGGTGGCGAGGAGCTGCGTGCTGCGCGCCGTGCGATCGCGGAGCTGCAGTACCACGACGAGCGCCGGCGCAACTACGACGCGACGAAGCCGACGACTGTGACGCGCCACCACAAGGAGTTCGAGGGCGAGGAGTGGGGCGTGGTTGTTGCGGAGCGCGCGGAGGCGCTGAAGGAGGCGTTCAGCAGCGACGCGGCGCATGCGTGCCACGTGCCGCGCGACGCGATTGTTGCTGTGTCGTTCCGCCTGGGGAGTCTGCACGTGGACTTCTCTGTGCGGCACAACCGCGACGTGAGCGAGCGGGAGATCGCGGAGCGCGTGGAGGAGTACGACTACCCGCTGATGCACGCCCTGTATGCGGACCGTCACGGCGCGAAGACAGGGCTTGACGCGGCGCTTGCGGAGCTGTGTGCGCGCGACGAGGCTGTGGAGGCACTGCAGCGGGAGCTTGCGAAGACGCAGCGCGGTGGCGCGGACGCGAACGGGGCCGCACAGCCAGGTGACGAGAGCGTGGCGCTGCAGGCGCTGCGCGAGCAGGTGGCGGAGCAGGAGGCGGAGATGGCTGCGCTGCGCCAGGAGCTCGCGGACGCGCAGGAGGGGCAGCAGGCTGCTGTCGACGAATATGCGGATGCTGTAGCGGAGCACGTAGCGGAGACGGAGGCGCTCCAGGAGGTGCTCCGGCGTTATGAGGAGGAGGCGGCGCTTGCTGCGGAGCTGCGCTTGGAGCTGGAGTCGGCGCTGGGTGAGAAGACGGAGGCTCTGAACGTGACGAGGGCTGCGGCGGAGCGCGACAGAGTCATGCTCCGAGACGAGGTTGCGCTGCGTCGCGGCCGGGCGGTGGAGTTGGAGTCACTCCGTAGTGAGGTGGCGAGACGGGCGCTGGCGGAGGAGGAGGCGCAGGCTGCACTTTCGGCCGTGTCCGAAGCTCTGGAGGAACTCCGTTGGTATGACGAGCGCCGTGACAACTGTGTGCCGGGGCGGCCCGTGAAGCGCTCGTATGTTCACCGCATCCTGGAGGGCGATGCGTGGCATTTCGTCGTGAATGCGTGCGAGGCGGAGTTGCGGTGGCGCCTGCGACTGGACTGTAGCCGCGCCTGCCACATAAACGTTGATCATGTACAGCACGTGGGGTTTATGGTCGGCAGTCTGCACGTGGATTTCTGCGTGGAGCACAACGCAGACGTAGAGACGGGAGAGTTGAAGGATCGGCTGGCTGAGTACCCCTTCCCCGCCACGTGGGCCCTCTTCCACCGCGTCGTGAACGACGGAGTTCTCATCGACCCGTCGCTGGCGGCCACCGCCTCGCGAGCTGAGGAGCGACTCGTGCTGGGGGAGGGGTTGGCGCGTGCGGTGGTGCAGCAGGTGGCGCTGGAGGAACGGCTGTCGATGCTGCGAGAGCGCGAGGCGGCTGGCGTGAAGCTCTGGCGTGCGGTCGTGGGCCTGCAGGCGGCGGACGCCGCCGCTGCACGGCGAGAGTGCACGGATAGCCTGGAGCGGCTGGAGGAGTTCACTGCGCTGCTCACCGAAGCTCGGGAGAGCGAGCGCGAGCTGCGCGACCGCCTCTTTGCCTCGGAGGAGGAGATGTACGAGCTGCGGCGCAAGCACGACGACGACCGTGAGGCGTGGGAGGCCTCAGAGGCCGAGGTGCGAGGGGCGATGAATGTCTGCCTTGCCCGCGTGACGGCGCAGGACGAGGCCATGCGAGAGCACGTCAAGCAGGTGGTGGAGCTGCAGGAGGAGGTGCAGCGGCTCACTGGCACCGTGCAGGAAACAAAGGCAGAGCTCGATGGGGCCCAGGCGCACGCGGCGATACTGACGGGCGAGGTGGAGGAGGCGAGCGCTGCCTACACCGAAACGCTAGAGAAGCTGGAGGAGTGCATGGAGCTGCTCGACACCTCGCGCACACATGAGCTGCGTCTTTCGCAAACCGTCGTGGAGAAGGAGCATGCGTGCATGCAGCTGCGAGCCACACACGCGGCCGAAACCGAGGCGCACCGGCGGGACATGGCCGTCGTCACGGCGGAGCGGGAGCGGCTGCGCGATGGGATAGACGTGCTGCACGAGCTGCTGCCCCACCTGCTCGCCGCCGCGCAGGCACGCCGTCGGGCCCACGCCGACGACGCAACCGACACTGCCTCGACCTCCGCCTCGGTGGCGAGTGTGGAGGAGGGGCGCAACGCGCAGGCGCTCACCAAGGCGTTTCCGCACGACGGCGACGTTGCAGGCGAGGCGCTGCGCCAGTTGCTGCTTCACCACCTCGGTAGCATCGAGCGTCTTCGCCGCGAGAAGGACGGACTCTCGGATGAGGTGGAGGCGGTGGCGAGGGAGAGCAGCGAGTACCTGGCAGCCCTCGAGGAGGCGCTGCAGGCGCTGACAGAGGAGCGCGTCTTGCGCATGCAATCGTACGAGTCAAAGCTGGAGTTCGGGCAGCAGCTGCAGTTGCAGCTGACGATGCTGCACAACGTCGAGGAAGACGCGGCCGCGGATGACGGGGATGACGAGGAGGTGACGAGCAACTACGAACTCCCAAGCATTCGGAGCTCCAGTCCCATTGTGTGACCGGGGTGTTGCTGGAGATGCTGGCGTCGTGGGTGTGGGCTTCGCAAGGGAGTCCGTAGCCGGCGCGCGTGTCCAGCTCGTCTTCTTTTCTTTTCTTGCCGCTGGTGTGCCACTGCGCGTTGTCACTCGGCTGAGTTCCACGGTGTGGGTGGCAGTCGGGCGTGTAAGAGCATTGTGCCGTGTTTCTTCGCACATCTGCCGTAGCGCCTTCGGCCATCTTCTCCTCTGACAGTGCGGCAAAGACTGGTGTGACGTGTGCGATGCAGACACTCATTGCACGTGTTCTTGGAAAGAAAAGCGCTGCGCCCTTGCGTGCTCTCAGCTTCTCCTGTTCGTCTTTTTCCGACTGTCGGGGGGGGGACGGGGGGCGGTGCACAAGACGGTGTCGGCGGTGACACGCAAACACACACACACACGCACACACACACACACACACGTTCTTGTATTTCTGCTTCGTGCGAGTCCATCGGGGACTCCCACCCCTGTGTGATGGCGGTCGAAGCGCGCTACTTCACTTGCGCACACTTCCCAAGCGCCCTGACCGGCGTGTAGTGCGCCGTCACCTGCGGTACGTCAAAGGAAGAGGTACTTGTGGGGGGGGGGGCGCACTCGCACGCTTCGCCGCCGCTCCCCAACGGGCGTTTGGGGTTTGCGCTGTCGCTGTTTGTGGCACCGCTTTCACGAATGCGGCTGCCCGCTTCTCCCCCCTCGCGTGGCACCTGCGTCGTGCGCCTCCACCCCCCTCCCCCTCCTGTCGCGTCCTGTCCATCCCCGCCCCTTCTCGTCCCTCCCTGCGCTTCACAAATCTGCCGCTGTTGACTGACGCTCCCCCGGGATCGCATGTGCCCACCACATCGCCACACACACACACACACACACACACACACATGCCTGCTTAGCAGTGATTCTCGTCGCGGCGCCATTCGTTGTCTCTTCACTCTCCCTAGCTTGTGACTGCCCTTCTCTTCCTTCTCTGTGGCCGCCACTTCCCTCTTCCTCAACGCAAGCGAGCTACGCAAGACCCACCCACCCACCCACCCACACACGCACACACACACAAGAAGGGTCAACAGCAACAGCAACAAGAAAAGCCAGGGCGCACACCTGTGCGCACGCCCCTCTCATACATTCTTCCTCTCCTTTCATCCTTCTGCCTGCTGCTGCTGCTGCGGCAGGTGTCACTTTTCTTCTTCTTCAGTTTCCGCGCGACGCCCTCCTCCCCCCTCCTCCTGGCGTCGGTTAGGTGTGCGGTACAACCCACATTGACGGGCGTCGCACCTCGCACAAGATCGGCGCAGGCGGCACCTCAGCCCTCATCACCTCGTCTTTGCTTCGCAGACTCCCTCTTCGATCCGCTCTGCAACTGCTTTGTTCTTGCCTCTCCTCCATCGTTACTGTCTCTTGTCTAGTTGTGCTTTGTCTTGTGTGCCACGTCCATCACAACAGTCGACACCCCCCCTCCTCCCTCTGCCTCTGTCTGCGCACCGATCCTCAGGCTCTTTTTCAGTGCGACTCGCCAGCAACCAGCGCGCGCGCCGCGGCGGTCGTACCCGTGAGCGCATAAGCACCTCAGCGTGTGCCATCCCGCTTCTTTTTTCTGTCTCTGTGTGGGCGTTGAGTGTCAAGCGCTACAACAACTTCATCCCACCCCCTTGCGCTCGTCGTGAGGGTGCCAGTTGGTGCTCGCACAGAGTTCAACGACGTCTGTTCGCCTGTGACGAGCACGCCGCGCTCGCTACTCCTCGAAGACGCACTTGCCCACAATTCACCACGACCGCGTGCCTCGCTCTGCTTGCGCGTGTTTCACGGCCTTGCAAGGCGAGCGCACCACCACAGCATCGAAGCGAAAGACGCCCCGACTTCGTTTTTTTTCTAGAGTAGGAAGCACACGCAGAGAGAGGACGAGGACGCAACTCGGCAGCTCTCTGGCGCACGCCCAGCTCCTCCCCCCTCCCCCCCGCCGCAGCAAAGCAGCGGTGGCACACACATATCGGGCTGATAGGGTAGCAGAGATTCCGTGCCGAGGACGTGTAAAGGATCTCACGTTGGCGGACAACCATCACCACGCCCGAGTCGCCACATTCGTTCTTCTTCTGCCTCTGGTTCCCCTTGCTGCTGCGGCTGCTGACTTCGCTCGTTTTCCGCTCGATTGCACTTCCTCGCACTTCGTTTTCTTTCTGTTGCCCCCCCCCTTGCGTGGATTAGGGGACACACCCTCTCAGTTCCTTCTCATTCCAGTTCTGTGTGACGTGACAGGCATCGTAGAAGCTGGCGTTGCCTTTGCGGTTTTCGTGTTGTTCTTGTTCTTCTTGTCGGTGGCGTGTGGAGCAGCGCTGTCCACTGCTGCGAGCGTGCGCGGCAGCGTTGCTGCTTGGTTAACGACATTTGGCTCTTCGGCCCCTTGACGCTGCAGGCGTTGGCTCTGCGTCCTGGTACACAGACACATCAACACCTCCTTCACTGTTCCTCTCAAGCTGGACGGCGTCGTGGCGCCACGGACGCTCCGCGTGCATCCTCTGCGTGTCACGTGCGCACACGAACTCCTTTGCGTGCTCGCCTATCTCTAGAGGCCCACACACGCTGCTGCTGCATTCCTGGTTGCAGGGGCTGAACACCTACGCACACACCGCCACACACACACACACACACACACACACACAAGTTGTCTTTTCTTGTGTTACTGCATTCGACCGGGTGCACACCCGAAGCACCTTGAGAACTTCTCGTGCATCGACACGCACGACGCCATTTTGCGACCCCAGGCCCCCATCCCTCCCTCTTCCCTCGCCCCATCGTCTGCTACGTGCACGTGCCGCACTCCTCATCTTGGCTGTACTAGGGAGTTCTTCAAGGGTGCTTCCACCTTGTAGTTTTTCGTACCCACTGCCGCGGCGGGTACACCGCCATCATCCTCGCTGTACTCTTCACGTTCCGTGGCTCGCACCTTTTCTGCCACCCCTCCCCGTCCTTCTCCGGGACCCTTACATCTTTCAAGTCCTTCGCTTGTCTGCGCACAGGAAGCACTTTCTCGCTATTCCTTTCTCGTACGCGTGTGTCCGTCTGCGTCCGTGCGCGTGCGCGTTGACTTGGCCAGTCTCTCTCTCCCTCCCTCGCCGTCGCACGCCGATTCCCCTCCCCCTCCCCACCCCCTTGAGCAGTTCGCTGGCCTCGCTCATAAGGTACGGCGCTGAGAACACACAAAAAAAAACGGGAGAGCGGGAGCGGCTTTCACGGCCACGGCTCCTCTCGGTGCTGTGCGCGTTGGTGTGCGTCTCGCACCGCAGTCTCGTCACGCCGCCCCCCTCCCCCTCGTCCTCCTCCCCGTCTTCTCACTTCTCCGAACAACTGCCCTGTCGCTGCTTTCCACGCGCGCTCTGACGCGGCCCACTCGCCCTCTGTTGTTGTCCCCTGGCCCACACCCTCGTGTTCTCAGTTGGTCTTTCTTCTCCTTCACCCCATTCTGGTTGCTACCCCATCGTTGTTAGAGTCGTGGCCGCAGCTGCAGCTGTTACTGTTGGCGTTGGTGCAGCCAATTCTGTCTTGGAGTCGAACGTGCGGGGAGTCCACCGCATNCGACTACACCCCCCTCCCTCCCTTCCTCCCTCCCTCCCTCCCTCACTCACACACTCTCTCGCAGGATTGCCGCCAAGTGAGCACATCAGCTCGTCTTCCCCACTTCTCCCTTTTTGTTCTGCGAGTTGAGCTCTCGTGCGCGAGCTTGCTTCCGCGTTGCGCGTCTTCTGTAGAGCCCTTGAGTGCACCAACGACGTTGGCACTCACCTGTGCAGCGAGTCCGACCAGACGTCCTGTGTCTTCCTTCGAGGCACGGCGAAGGCGCGGGTGCTAGCAAGTCTTCCTTCTTCCTTTATCCCATCGCCGCCGTCCCACCCTCCACTCCTTCTTAACACCTCAGGAATTTCTGGACAAACCCCTTTGCGGTTCGTGTCTACTGTCTCGAGTTCATAGATAGCGAGCGTCGGCCACGATGCTCTACACCCCAACACAAACGCCTATGCGGCGGCCGCGGCTGGCGGAGCCGCGCCTCACACCCGTCGCCTCGTCGTCCTCGGGGCGTGTGCTGCCCGCGGCCGCTGCCACCACCGCAGCCGATCCCGCGGCAGTCCTTTCACCGCTCGCCCCGCGCCCCGCCCGCACCCGGCACCGCCGCTCTGTCTCGCCGGTGCTGCCGCACCGTGACGTGCTCGCCGAGGTGGAGGCACGGCTGGCCCACACCGCGCCCTTTATCTACCCTGGTGCTGTTGTCGTCTACGAGTTTCTCACCGAGGCGCTGGAGTGGCGCTGGTCCCTGGGCACGGTCGTGCGTTCTGCCTCACCGCACACAGTGACGATGGCGGAGTGGAGCTGTCAGCAGGGCGGCGGCGCCAACGATGGCGTGCTCGCTGCGCTGCGCAAGGAAGAGGTCCGACTGAGGCGGGAACTCGAGGATCACCAGTCCGAAATTCTCGCACTCCGCGGGGAGCTCGGTGAGGTGCGCACGCGCAACGAAGCGGACATGAACGCCACCCGCCTCGCGATTGAAGATCGGCGCCGCGCGCTGGACGATGTTGCCGCGGCACACCACGCGTGTCGGCTGCGCGGCGTCCCGCTGCGCCTGCGTGCGAGCGACGCGTACGCGCCCGCTGGGAGTGCGACAAGGGACGGCTTCGACGAGGATGACGAAGTCTTCGCCATGGTGCTGCGCGCGGCCCTCAGCCTCGTTGAGGACTACGTGCCGCCGACCCCGCTGCCGTGGGCGGAGGTGTGGGCCACCGTGCGCGACCCCGACTTCCTGGGGCGCTGCATCGGCTACGACGTCGGCTACGACATGAGCCTGGAGCAGCGCGACGAGGTCGAGGCGTGCTTCTTCGCGAGCGGCGCTATCACGGAGGAGCGGGTGCAGCACGCGATGAGCGCGATGGCGCGGCGCACGGCCGAGGCGAGTGACGTGCTGTGCGCGGTGGCCAACTGGCTCTTCACGCAGCTCGCAGCCTTCCAGGTGTACCAGCACTGCGCTGGCACGCAGTCCTACGCTGATACGCTGCAGCAGCGCCTCACCCATCATGTCAACGCCCTCAAGGACTCGGCAAGGCAGCTGCGCCAGGTGCAAGCGCAGCTGCGCGTGTTCAGCGGCGCGCCAGGGGGGAGCACCAGCGGCACTGGCGGCGCTGCTGCGACGACGCCGTCTGGCCACACTGGCAGCTCGGAGGTGCGGTATACCTTTGTACCTACGCACGGCATCACCACGGACATCCTGCGCTGCGCAGTGGTCTGCCCAGTGCCCACTCACTCGCGCCGTCGTGCTGCCGCTGCTGCCGCCGCTGCTGCTGCCGCACGTGGAGAAGGGCTCCGCAGCGGCAGCAGCAGCGGCTCTGTCAACACACCGACCGTCGCCAGCTCCCCGCCCTCGTCCGCGTACGGGGCGGGAACGGCGTCGGCGTCAGCGAGCTCTTCGGCGTCCCATACCCGGGCCTCGCTCCAGCGAACAGAATGCACCGGTGTGCGGTCGAGCTCTTCGCATCCGCCGCCGCATGTGGCACGTCAACCTCACAATAACCCACCGCCGCTGACGCAATCGTCGAGTCGGACGCCGCAGGCTGCCGCGCCGCCCCCATCGCACTCCGACGCCGCGGCCGACCTTGTCGACATTCCAGAGGTAATCCTGCTCGGCCACGAGGAGCTCGACGAGATCGCGGCGCGCGCCGTGCACACCCGGCCACAGCTCTTCGAGGCCGTCGACGAACTTCTCCGAGAGTGTGGCCATCACCGGCGCGATGCCGAGCACGCCCGCGCCGTTGCTGCCGAGCACGCACAGCGGCGGCGTTCACGGAGGCCAACGTCGGCTCCCGACGACGAGGCGCACGTTCACGCCGCTACCGCGGCTGCAGCCGCAAACGCAGCACAGCAGACACGCGCCTCCCCGCCGACATCGGCGTCGACTCCGTCCTCCTCCCTGCGCGCATCGCCGCAGTCGCCGTTCAGCTCGCACGCACAACGCGACACATCTGGCCGTCGCGCTCCTTCACCGATCCACGACCCACACGATCACTTGAGCGGCGGTGAGGACGCAGACGGCTCGAGCGAGGCGGCGGAGGAGGCGGAGGAGGCGGAGGACGTTCGCGCCATGCAGACAACCCTGCTGGGACTGCAGCAGCAGCTGCAGGAGGCCCGCCGCACTAACGCAGAACTGCAGCGCCTGCTCGCCCGAGAGACGCAGCAGCACGATGCAGTGAGAGCTGAGCTGGAGCGGCAGCTCCGCGACGCGAGGGCTGACAACGAAGATCTACAAAACCGCCTTGCGGACGCCACGATTCGGGGGGAAGCGCTGCAGGCAGAGTGCGACGACCTCGACCGGCACGCCGACGCCGCGCAGCTGCGCATGTCACAGCTGGAAGAGGAAGTGCGCGCCTTGTCCTCGGGACCCCACGACGCCAACCACAACGCCACGGGGGCACCTCAAGCCGAGCTCGCGCCACGCATCGCGGCGCTGGAAGAGGAGCTGCACCGCCTGCACGCCAGCACTGCCACGGAGGAGCGTTGGGTGCCACCCGGTGACAACGACGCCGGGGCAGCTGCCGGTGCCGTGGCTCGGACCCATCACCACAAGCGGCTGCCAGGCGCCGGCTGGACGGAGGTGCTGCGCGCACACCCCGCTGAGTTGCGCCGCGCCGTCACCGCAGACGCCGCCACGATCTGCAACGTTGTGCGTGACGCGGTGAGCGGTGCCGACATCAGCACTGATGGTACGCGAGTGGACTTCTACGTGACGCACCCCTTGCACATCACGAAGCCGCAGCTGGACGACCGACTGCGCCGCGCGACTTTCGTAGAGTGCGAGCAGCTGCGGCGTCATCATTGCCGCAGCGGCGGTGCGAAGACCGGCGAAGACGCTCTTGAGCGCCGACTCATGGAGCAGGCTGCCGAAATCCAACGGCTGGAGAAGCAGCTTGCACGCCAGTCTCCATCATCACCGTTACCGCTGCAGCGCTCGGCATCGTCAGCGCACGACGAATTCGCTGAGTTGCAAGACCGCTTGCGCCGTGCCGACACAGATCTCGCGGAGCTTGCGTGGTTCGACGAACGAGTTGCCAAGAGCGGCCACGACGCCGGTGTTACGAGTCCGCACCGCGTCTGCTTGCCAGGGGATGAGTGGGCACCGCTCCTCACCGCTCACGCAGAGAAGCTCATGGACGCCTTTGTCGCTGACGTCACCCACGCCTGTCATGTGCGCCGCGACGACGTCAGCCGCGTACACTTCTCGCTCGGCAGCCTTGTTGCCGATCTCGCCGTCCACCACGACAGAACCGTCCCAGCAAACGAGATCGCGCACCGTCTGTCCCAGTACGGCTACCCACTGACCATGGCCCTCTATAACGCTCAGCGTAACCTGAAGTCGAACCGCCCTCACGAAGTGCACCTTTACCAGTCTCCCGACCACGCCTCCACACCGGCTGACCCTTGCGCTCCAGCCGAGGAGTCGCTGTCCAAGGACACGGAGCACGCGGACCTGAAGGAGCAGCTGCAGGACGCCGAGGAGCGCGCGAAGGAGGCCGAGGAGGCGAAGGCTGTGGATGCCACGGACAAGGACGCGGAGATCGCGGACCTGAAGGAGCAGCTGCAGGACGCCGAGGATCGCGCGAGGGAGGCTTTGGCGGAGTGCGCTGACAAGGATGCGGAGGTTGCGACTCTGAAGGGCGCGGGGGCGGCGGAAATGATGAGTGGCAGCTATGTGGACGTGTTCAGTGGCGCCGCTGTGGATGCGGCTGAGGCCAGGGACCGTCTGATTGTGTGGTCCGCCATGCGAGACGATGCGGATGGCTTGATGGAGCGGCAGGCGGGGCTGCTGGCTGACGCTTATGAGGAGCGTATTGTACTCCTCGCTGAGGAACTGGCGTCGAAGACGCTGGAGTGTACGGACACCCTGGAGCGGCTGGAGGACTTCATGGCGCTGCTGGAGGAGGCTCGGGACGGGGAGCGACAGCTGCGAGAGCGGCTCGTGGCGCGTGAGGATGAGCTGCGCCGCGCACGTCAAGCTACGGACGCGGTGAAGCGGCAGGAATCGGACCGCGGAGTTTCGTCTAGCGCTCCCACACCGTCGGACGCGGCGTTGGCGGGCGTGACGAGCGCGAGCGCGGTGCGTGTGACGGAGCTGGAGGGTGAGCTGGAGGCTGTGCGGCAGGCGCGAGACGCGCAGTGTCGACAGGCCGCGGAGCAGGCGGCGGCGCTGGACGTGGCCCATGACCAGATGGATGAGCTGCATGCGGAACTAGAGGAGCGGGCCGGCGAGTACACCGATACGCTGGAGCGGCTCGAGGAGCTGGTCAACCTCCTGGAGGCGGCGCGTGCGGCGGAACGAGCCGCAATAGCGTCGCGGGATGAGTGCGAGGCAGAGCTTGCAGGTCTCCAGGGGCGCCACGACGATCTTGAGGCGGAGAACCAGCGGCTCTGGCGGCTCCTCGGCGAGTCGCGCGATGATGCGGACCCCTCCAGTGGACTTGCCTGTCCCCCGGAGGATCAGTGGGACCTGGAGACCACGTCGGCGGCCGGCGCCCCAACGCCGGAGAGCATTGTGCAGGAGGAGGGCCGTAGGAGTGGCAGCAGAGCCGCCCCGCGTGCGGTACCTGTTCGGCGAGCGGGCGGCCATGACGGGTGGTCCGGGCTGCGTGAACAGCTCGAGCAACTCAAGCGAGAGAAGGAGGCCCTTCTGGCAGAGCTTGAGATGAAGGACGCTAGTTACACCGACGCCCTGGCGTTGCTGAACGCGCACATTGGGCAGCTCATGGACGAGTTGAACACCCACCTGCGCGGTGGCGAGACGTCGGCGAGCAACGCGCGGGCGTTACTGCTGGAGATTGCGGAGCTGCGCGTGGCACAAGGCCGCGCCAGCTCGGCAACGGAGGGCTCCGGTGCCGGAAGCGGCAGCCGTGATGCGCCTGTTGCGACACGCAGCAGCGGGCGAGACTGAGCAGCGGGCTCCTCGCTTTTCCCTTCTCGCAGTCGACGCGCGGGGGGGGAGAGAAAACAAAGCAGGAGGGAATGGAGTTCCGTCGCACCTGTCCGCTGTTGTTTGTTCCACCAGAGTGTTCTGAGTCACATTCCGCATGTGTGTGTGTGTGTGTGTGTGTGTGTATGTGTTTGTGGGGTCTTGGGCACGGGTGCGCCTACGCTTCAATGCATCCTACATCGAGAAGCCGAGAAAAAACAACGAGAAAGCGAGATGGCTCACGGTGGTACAGGTCGACGTCACGTCTGGCGGCGAGGGTGCGCGGGGCGTCGCGAGGTTTTTGGGGTGGGCAGAGAAGTGGGAAGCGGATGGCGGGGAGGTGGAGAAGGGGGAAACGGAGCGGTGACACGACTGTCGGCAGCGTATGGACGGGCGGGCGGCGGTACGTACCTGACGAGGGTGTCGCCTTCAGCAGCCTGCAAGTGAGTGCGTTCGCGCTACGGGTCGTCTTCCTCTCTCACGCACTCGCCCACCCGGAGCTCAAGAGTCTCTTCCTTCTTGTTTACCTCCTCTCACGCCTCCACGCGGCAACTCGAGGCTGCTCAAGCCGCGCGCGAAGCTCAGAGCGACGTAGTGTAGGAGAGTGAGTGGGCCGTGCGCCGCGACGAGGCGTCAACGGAGCTTCCTCACCGGTGCTTTGAGCTGGATGCGGCGGCGATCTCCCCTCACGTGGCGTGGGCTTGCAGTGCGGTGGTCAAAAGACGACTAGAACTTTATTTCACGAAGCTCGCGGCCCATCCCCACTCCGTGCCTCGGCGTTGACGGGTCTTTCTCGTGCACCTTTCGCCACCCTCCCTGACTGCTCTTCGACTTCTCTAAAACACCTACGCACCCCCCACCCCCACACACACACGCACACACTCGCGCCTGCACTCGTCGGCAACTGCTGCACGTGGCCCCCGCTGCCGTGAACGCACCTTTCGTTCCCGCACATCAAACAGAGTTTACCAAGATCCACCAATCGGTCGTCCATGGTAACAAAGAACATGCAGAAGTGAATGGCAGGGTTTGAGGAGCGGGAAGCGCCCTCCGAATGGACCCTCGCAGACAACGGTAGTCCCCCACGAATCGCCCCCCCCCCATCGTACGCTGACGCCAATGAACCCTCATCTTGCTACTGCCCTTGGAACTCCACTTGCCCCGCCTCTCGTCACCCTCCCTATCCTCCAACATTGAATAGATCGAAGCCTCCACTCCAGCTTCTCGCGGTTTCTCTTTTGGGCTCACTTCCCTCTCAACCTCACTCGTCACACCACACACGCGCTCGCTCCTGCAATGACCGACCGTACCCCCACCTTGGAGGAGTTGACGAGGCTCATGAGGCAGTTTGTCGACACGGCCACAAAAGCTATGGACGCGGCCAACAAGCACAACAAAGCCAACGCCGCCCCAGACGACAACATCGCGAAGGCGATGCGCCAACAGGTGGAACAAACTAGCGAATAACGGATCCCGGGGAATACGGCGTACAACTCCTTTAAGGAGTATCGGGAGGCGGTCCACACCGCCGCCCACTGGGACGACTCTCAGTCGTCGGACAAATGGCTGGAGACTTACAAGTCTCGAGCGAGAGCTGGTATCTTGACCACAGACCAGACGATGATCCTGTCGGTCCTCACGGACCCCACCATACAGGCCGCCGAGATGCGGAACCTCATCGCCGTCCTCGCCCTCCTCCCGGCAGAAAAGGTACTGCCTTTTCACTATTTTCTCATGTATGCGAAAATGGGCTTGGAGGCGACCGACGCGCTTGAACACATGGACACCCTACCGGCTCCTATGCACAACCAGCGCATTCTGGCAGACCTCAACTC
>JASAOO010003369.1:0-48206 GCA_030849075.1 Zelonia costaricensis | reverse complement strand
CCGCGCACTCGAAGCCCGCCAGCACAGACATGATGTACGCAGCCGTCTCGTGCTCCTGGAAGGACAGCTCGGGGTGCTGGTGGATGTGCCGGCGCCAGGTCACGATCTCGTCCTTTGCGGCGGAGCACTCCGCCATCAGCGCGTCGAAGTCGGCCATCGGTGGAGGACGGTGCGGGATGAGTGTGGTGGGTGGGGGCAAGAGGTGTGAGAAAGGCCGTGGGCCAAGAGATAGAGAGGAGGCGATTAGGACAAGAGAACCGATAAGAAAAGATACGAGCTTTGTGAAGCTGCGTGCACGGGTTGGCGTGTGTGTGGGGGGGGTGAGGATTGGTGAGGAAAGCAGGGACTCAAGTGTTTATCGGGAAGAGGCAAAGATGGGCCACGGTCGATAGAAGCAAGTAGATGGAAGAGGTAGACCCGACGTCGCCTTGTCGTTGAGTGGGTGCAAGACAACCTCGTGTCTGTAGGGGGGGCCTGGGTGTCTGCACAGCCGCAGCAGCCTGCGTGGAGCAGGGGAGGGCTCTCGGTACTGGTTGACGCGTGCTGAGTTCGACCACCGGAAGGGAGCCTTGGCCCCACCCCACCCCCCCCGCGCTTTCGAGGTTCCGCGTGATGGGGCTGTGCGCCGCGCACAGTAGGGATGGCACGTAGAGGAAGCGAGTGCGGGATGCCGCCTGGACGGGGGAGTGGGGTGGGGCGGTCGGCGGAGCTCACACACACGGCTCGGTGCGGCTCTGCGGGCAAGCAGAGGGAAGGCGGTCGTGTCATGGCCGCACTGCTGCGCCTCCGCGCCTCCCTCTCTCTCCTCTCCACCACTGGCACCCACGTCGACGTCGCCCCTCTGCTGGCGCACCCGCCCAGCCTCCCTGTAAACTCGGTCTTTCCGCTCGGGCCCAGAATATACTTGCTTACTTCTACGCGTCAGGATGACGGACACTGCGAGGAACTAAGCGCTACCACAGACACACGCACACACACACACACACACCACCACCACCTCACGGTCCGCGGCCAACGAAGGGGATCAAGAGGAAAGACAGCGCAGACACACACACACACACATGCGACGAACCCCCCCCCCGCCCCACCCACTCGCACAGAAGACAGGGCGCCCTTCGCGCTGTGCAAGCTCGGCCCGACACGGAAGTGGGGAAGGGGGAGGGGGGAGGAGGAATGGCGAGGCGTGCAGCCGCGAGACGGCACAAGTGGAAAGAGAAGATCGACTACAAATACCAAACGAAGAGAGAAGGAAAATCGGCAGCGATAGCGAGCTGGCAAGCGTGGTGGTGTTGCGCGCCACACAAGACGCCAAGGGAGCGTGAGCGAGGGAGGTCGCAGTAGTTGTGACTGCCCAGTGCTTGTGTGTGCGGGTCTGTGTGTGTGTGTGTGTGTGTGTGTGCCGTTGCACCGTGACACCGACCTCACCCACGCTCAGACCCGCACACGAGCTCCAGAGCCACACGACACGACCAGATCGACGAAGAGTGCGGCGGCCGACACGTCATTTGTTTGCCAAGGCACGGAGCCATGACGCACTGCGCGCTCTTCGATGGCACCAGACCATCACGCGGGTGCGCGGGAGGGGGGTTGAGGGAAGGGAAGGGGGTGGGAGACACCAGCGACACCTTATCGCACGCTGCCACCCCTCCCCCCTCCCTCTCCCGCAGTTGAGATTGCTCTATCGAGGAAGAAGTAGAATTGGGAGAGAAGACCGGGAAGGGTTGCTGGAGGGAGGAAACGCTAAGCAACCGCCGTGGGTGTGCACCGCACTCCACACGTCATGCACACACACACACACACACACGAAGCGGGGAAGAGACGGAGATAGGAGAAGCACAGAGACGGAGGGTGGCGGTGTGGCTGGCGCGTGGTGGGCTCGCTCGTGGCAGGAGCGTGCGCACACGCACACCCGGACTTCACACGAGTGCGATGGCCAGAGAGGCTCGGACACGCCACACACAAGTGCACTCAGCCCGTGGAAGGAGCGGTGCGCTGGAGGGGGGGGGGGCCTGGACCGCCGATGAGGTAGAGGATGGAGAGGGGAGAAGCGAGAAGGGAGGAGGGGGAAGGCAACGATGAAGCTGAGAAGACAGCGAAAACACAGACACACACACGTGTACGTTGGAGAAGGAAAAAGTGTGCGTGTGCGTGTGCTTTGTGTGCATGCGAGCGAGGTTGGATGACTGGGGGCGCGCACACACGCGGAGCAGCTCACCGCGCGTACACACAACTGGGGAAAGAAAAAGGAAGCAAGAAGGGGACTCTACTTTGTTTGTTTTTTTTGGGGGGAGGCGCGGCGTGGCGTGGATCTAAAAGGGGAAGCGACAAACACACACACACACACAATATGCGAAGGAGAAGGCGTGGACGGCGGTGTGCGGCGGAAGGGGCGGGGCGGGGCGGGGCGGGGCGGGGCGGGGCGGGGGGGGGGGAGCGCACCACGCCACTGAGCAATGAGGATGGGGAAGGGGGGTGGCGGCACAAGAAAGCGCCTGCGTACGGAGGCGGCACCGCACGCACGCAGGCACGAGCAGCCACAAAGGCAGGAGCAGCAGCAGCGCTCCCGGGAGGGGAGAAGAGGTGGTGGCGGCACGCACGCACACACGCGTCCATCATGGCCGCGCTCGAGTCCATCACTTTTCCTCGTCCGTCTTGTGCTCATCTCAAGAGCGGACGATGATCTGGTAGATCTCACACCCGCGCAGGACCTGGACGAGGAAGTTGTGGTGCTCGCACAGCACCTCAATAAACTTCTGCAGCGCCGGGTTCACCGTGCGCTGGTCCTGGGGCACGTCAGGGAACTCGGCGAGGGCCTCCTCTTGGATCTGCATCGCGCGGTTCGAGAGCACCTCGCGGAGGTGCGAGAGGGAGTGGAGGGAGTGGCCGGCCACGTCGAGAATCATGTCGCCCGCCTGTAGCTGCAGGTCGTCCTCCTCCGCCTTGGGCAGCGGCCGCGCCACGCTCACCACCTCCAAGTTCTTATTGATGGAGCAGCCCACAATGCCCTCGATGGCGAGGACGGCGCTTGGCGGGTAGTCCATGTCGTCCGGCGTGAAGGTCATGTAGTGGAACGGCTTCGCCTGCCGCGTCGTGGCAACGCGGCGGCGGCGCAGGTCCTCGTCTTCGTCGTCCGGCTCCGGCACGTGCGCCAGCAGGTCCTTCAGCCCCGCCGCGAAGAGCTCCGCGATGACCTCGAACGCGTCCTGCTCGTCCGAGAGAATCGTCTTTCGATAGAACTGCTCCTCGTTGATCAGACTCAGCTGCTGCTCGCGGTCGTTCAGGCGGCGCTCGAGCTGGTGACGGTTGAGTGCCATCATGCTGTCGAGGATCGCGTCGCGGGCGTCGAGCTCCGCCACCTCGATGGACACGCGATCGACCGCCTCGCGCTTCAGCACATTTTCCTGCTGGTAGAGCCCGCGGCGCCGGCGCTCGTCCGCAGCGATCTGCTTGCGCTGTGCGGCCTCGTCGGCCTGCAAGTCGCGCAGCAGCGCGGAGAGCGTTGAGGGGCGGTGCGAGGGGGCGCGGCGGCCGTCCTTCGCCGTGGGGGCCGGCGTGCGGAAGAGGAGGTCGAGCAGCGCCTCCATCGCTTGCGACCGAATGATGGCACGCGCCGCCACCTCGTCTGCCTCGAGGTCAGCGATCGCGGCGGCCACCTGCTGTGGCGTCGCACGACGGCGCGCACCGTGTGTGGCGAGCACCTCCGCCTCGCGGGCGCGGCGCTCTGCCGTCTTGCGCTGCGCCGCCCGCTGGGGGTTCATGGCGTCGTTGAGGTCGCGCCGCTCCTCCGCCTCCTGCGCGGCGACCTGCCGGCGCCGCTCCGCCTCGCTCGCCTGCAGCCCGAAGAGGGCAAGCTTGCGGCGGTGGCCGCCCATGAGTACGTGCAGCTGACGCGCGGCGCCCACCTCGATGGCGGCCCGCTCCACGCGCTCCTCCTCCTCGACGTGGGCCATCGACGTGCTCAGCGTCGACTTCACGTGCGACCGGGCATCCTTGCCGATGCGCTGCCGCCCCTTCGCCTCCGCGAGGTGGATGTTGTCGCGGTGGTACGCCTCCTCCTCCGCGAGCTGGGCCGCGTTGTCAGCAAGCTGCCGGCGCAGGTCGGCCGCGACGCGCTTGCGCCGCTTCGCCATCCGCTCCTCGGCGGCCCGCACGCGGTCGTCGGCGCGGCGGTGGTACGCGTCGCGGCGGAGATCGACGTCGTAGTCGCCGTCATCGAGGTCACCCGAGAGTTCGCTGACGTCGCTGTTCGGGTACGCGTGCGGAGTGCGGCGGCCCTGCGCGGAGCTGCGGCGGCGCTGCGTGGACGTCGTGCGCGAGGCGCGGCGGGACATCGCCGGCGCGGAGGCGCGGCGGGACATCGCCGGCGCGGAGGCGCGGCGGGACGCGGCCGTCAGCGCGGCGACAGGGGCCGCCGCGGAGCCGTTCGTGAGGGCGGCCGCGCCGTCGTGCATCGGGTCGTACAAGTCGCGCATATCGTAGAAGCGCTGGAGGAAGCGGAAGGGGCACCCGCCCATGCGCCGCTCCACCCCGTCGCGCTCGATCTTGGCGCGGTCGTACCGGATCTCCGCCGTCACACGCAGCCCCGGGCGGTCGACCACGACGTTCGTGATGGTGACGAGGCGGCGCGGCATCTTCATGGCGAGGCACACGTCGACCTGCGCGTTGAAGCGAATGTCCGCCTCGTAGGCCGGGTACACGCGGTTCCACTCCTCGCCAAACACGTAGCGGTCCACAATCGCGACGCCGAGGTCGACGTCGTCGGGGCGCGGTCCAGCGGCGGGGTCGACCGCCAGCGCCCACTCCATGGACGACGCGTGGGCGAAGCCGGCGTGCGGCAGGACCGAGTACCCGCCGCCGCCGTTGTGCTGCGGCACCACCACCAGCTGCCCGTTCGACGGGTGTGCGCTGCTCCGGTGCGGCGTGATGACGGACGAGTTCGGCTCCGACGCGTCGCGGGAGCCGTGGTAGGCGCCCGCACCGCCCGCAGCCGCGGTGGCGCCCATCCGCGTGTTCATCTCGTCGTTGCGCCACTCGTACTCACGGCGCAGCCGGGCCGCCTCTTCTCGCTCCTGCTCCGCCTCGCGGTGCAGGGCCTCCACCTGCGCTAGCCGCGCCTCGATCTCGCGCAGCCGCGCAGCCTCCTCAGCCGACGCCACGGGCGCCCCCGCCGACGTCGTCGTGGTGGGCGAGTGCGTGCGGCGCCGCGCGGGGCTCACGGGTCGCGTGGCGGCTTTCAGCTTGGCCTCCTCGGCGAGAAACGCTTGATGCACCATCTCCTTGTGTAGGTACTGCATGAAGTGCAGGCGGTGGTGCTGCAGGCGCTGCACGCTGCGGAAGAAGGCCCCCTGGCCGGACTGCTGCGATCGCGAGACGGTGCTGCGCGGGCTGACGCTAGCGCTGTAGTCCATCGCGCCGTCTGTGCGGGGCGTCATGTGCCGCCGCGACGCGGACGCCGAGGCCGGCGTTACGGCGGCGCTGCTGCTCATCGTGCGGGCACTGCGCGGAGACGCGTGCCGGTGCGCACGCGGGCTGTGCCGCTGCGCCGTCGTCGCCTCGGCCGCCGCTGCCGCCGGGGACGACGGGGTGTGCGTGCGGTGAGGCGAGCGCGCGGAGTGGCTGCGGTGGGCGTGCGGGCGGCTGTGCGGGCGCTCGTCCTCCGCCGTGGCGGCGAACTCGCGCTCAGCCGGCTCGGCGCGGCGGCGGTGCGGAGATGGCGAGTGCGCCGATGCGTCGCGGCGCTTCTCGGAGCTGCGGTGCCGATGCTCGGCGGGCGCCTCGGCGGGCGCTGCCGCAGCAGCGGGTGCGGCGGCGGCGGACCGGCCCGGGGCGACGCGCTGCTGCGAGGAGCGCAGCGACTGCGTGGGCGCGGTGGTGGCGGTGGCCGTCTCGTCGCACTCCCTCCGCGACGGCAGGCGGGAGCTGCGCGGGGTCGAGTCCCGCGTGCGAGCGGACGTCTGCGTGGCCGTGTCATCGTTCTCGCGCCGCGAGGGCAGACGGGAGCTGCGCGGCGTGAGCACGTCCGTCTGCGGGGTCGGGCCGCGGGTGCTGTTCCGCTGCGCGCTGTCGTGGCGCTCTGGCCGCTCGCTGATGCGGCTCGAGGCCGGGCGGCGGCTGTCCACCGTGGGGGAGCCGTGACGGCTGTGCGGGCGGTGGCTGTGGCGGCTGGGATCGCGGTCGTTATGCTCGTTGTGGCGGCTGTAGCTGTTCACACTCGTCGGCGTCGACGTGTTGCGTGAGCCGGTCGCCGCGCCACCGCCGCCGCCTATAGGGAACGGTGGCACAAACGTTTCCTCGGCGCTGCGCGTGAGCAGCACCTCGACGACGCGGTCGCAGTCATCCAGCGTGGCGCACCGCATCGCAAGCGACTCCCACATGCTCGGGTTGTCGCGGCGGGAGCGCGGGCTGTCGCGAATCGCCGAGCCGCCCTCAGAGGCCAGCCCGATCGAGGTGGCGGCGTTGTCGAAGAGGAAGCTCGTGCCGCGCAGCAGCGTCACGACGTTCTTGTGGCGATAGAACTGGATGAGGGGTAGGCTACACACGCCAACGAACGTGGCCCGCTCGTTCGTTGGCGAGTCGCGCACCGTCGTGCTGCCACCGCTCGTCTTGAACACCGTCAGCGTCGTCTTGGTGATCGTGACAGAGCCGCGGAACGACGTGCGGCTGTCGTCGGGGGCGCAGTCGACCGCCATCGTGAAGGGGCTTGTGGACGACATCTTCGCTGCGTTTCCGTGTGTGTGTGTGTGTGTGTGTTTCTTGCTCCGCTTTTTATGGTGTGCTTGCGCTGAGCGTGGCGTGGATCAAGGTGCGGACTTGAGTTCCTATTCTTATGGGGGAGGGGGAGGGGCCGTGTGATGGGTTACGGCCACGGGAGGTTCAACACACACTCACACGCAGACGTTGATCGGGAGAACTCTAAGGTACTAGCGCGCACCGTGATAACGTGAAACACAAAAAAAGGAAAGAAGAAACGACAAGAAGGCGGAGTGCGAGACACGTGCAATGGAAGCCTGTGACGGGAACGGAGGGCGGAGGGCAGCACTGAACGACGGACAAGAGGCCAAGAAGAAGAACAGAGACGATGGAGAATGCACAAAACACGCGAAGGAGCGACCGAGCGGCAGACACTGACGTAAACCCGAGCACACACACGCACGTGCAGGTACTGATGCAGGTGGATCCGGTTGGAGCGGATGCGGAAGGGGGACGGCGAGATCAACAGAGGGAGATAGAGACGAGAGAAACAAAGCCTAACGGAGGAGGTGTGAGAGAGCGGCGACGATGCTGATGTTTGTTGTCTTGGGGGGGGGGAATGGGGGGGAATGGGGTGGAGCCCGATCGGGTGGGGGTGATGCTGGTGACGATGACGGTGGTGGTGGTGGTGAAGTCGAGGAGACACACACACACACACACACACACACACACACACTCACACACACACGGACACGGAGGATGAAGAGGAGAGAAGACGAGAAAAGAAGCGATGTGCGTGTGTGCGTGTACGGGAAGACGTGTAGAGGGGTGATGGGGGGGAAGAGAACAGAAGCGGGTGTAAGACGGATTGGGGCTCCAGTAGCTGGCCGGTGGTGCATGTGTGTGTGTGTGTGTGTGTGTGACGAGCGTGGCGCGTCGAAGCGTTCACAGGGAGACCGGACGGAGGGAGAAAAGGGGAAGGTGGTGACACGAGGGAGCTGAGCTCGTCGCGATCTACGCGGCGCGGTGCGTGCACGGAGCAGGCGAGTGAGGGGGCGTTCAGGGCGGCGTCAGGCACGTTGAGCTTCACTTCCGTTCACGTCGACCACGAAGCCATACAGGGGCTGCACCGCTCACCGCCGCCGCCGCCTCCCCCCGGCGGATGACATGCGAGTTCCCGGTACGGGAGCAACGCAGTGCACAAAGGGCACCACTGCCCGAGGATGTGCGCCGCAGCAGGCGCTGCTGATGCGATTCTCGTTTGGCCGCGTTGCTTCTAGAATTCCACCGTTCACGTGAGTTCAAGCGTGTGCGTGTGTGTGTGTATGCATGTCATACCGCACTAACACGGAATGGAAGATCAGGTGGCGAGACTGGGGGATGCGGGCTCAGCTACGCAGCATCCTTGACAAAGGGGCGCCATGGGGTACCAGGGAGCTGGGCAACACCCTCACCCGTGTCTTCAAAGGCAAGTCAAGAGATAGGGGGAAGCATCTCTGAGGCGTCATCGTGCTGCTTGGAGCACACACACACACACACACACACACGCACGGACACACACGGGGCACACACAAATCCCGACTGAGATGCGCAACCCACGCTCGCACATATATGTGTGTCTGCGAGCTTGTGTCTGTGTGTAAGCGCATGAGGGCATCAACACAGCGAGACTTCATGTACATTGGAGGGGGGGGGGCAAGGCAGCGGAAGAGAAAAGGTGAGGAGGAGGTGCGCAGCAAGAGCGATAGTCGCACATCCACGCAGAGACGAGCCCGCCCAAAGGAAGAAGGGAGAATTCACGCACAACAGACGCACATGCGCGGGAGTGTTGCCGCGCATGTGCGTGGACGTCGCATGCGCTTCACCCGTCGCTGCAGGGCACTCGAACGCAGAGCAGACCGCCGCACGAGTACGAGACCACAACCCGTGGCAGCCACAGTAGCCGATGCGGCAGCTCACGGGCGGACGGCGCAAGCAGGTGGAACGCGTCTCCTCCGCCCCGCACACACACACACACACACACAAGCGCGCGGCAGCACGGTGACTAGCTCGGCACGGCGGCGACCTCGATGTCGTCGGCAGGAGAGAGCTGCGATGGAGGAACGCCCATCGTGGGCTCCTGACGAGGCGCCGATGCGGTGCTGTGTGCATGGTCCGTGCCAGCACCCGCAGCAGCAGCCCCAGCAGCACCGTCAACTCCCCGTGCCGGCGATGCCGACGAAGGTGGTGGCGCAGCGGATGCACCAGACAGTGGCGACGCGGTGCGACCGTGCGTTGCGCTCGGCTGTGCCGTGTCCTCCTGGCCCTGCGCAGAGGCCCGCGGGGCACCGCACAGTGGGCACCTGAGCACACCGGCTGCGTGGCACCCCTCGCACACGCTGGCGTGCGTGCAGGCAAAGAAAAGCCGCGACTGCGCCCGGGGTGCCTCCCTGCACGCGCTGCACGGCCCCTTGCGCAGTCGCGCCTCGAGCACGGCGTGCATGCGGTGCTGCATCTCGTCCATCAGGGACGTCAGCAGGAACACCTCCATGTCGCTCATCTCGCCCACATCCGCGGGGTTCGGGCAGTAGCGGTAGCGCATGTACTCGCGCTGCAGCAGCCGCCGCTCGTCCAGCAGCGTTTCCCTATGTGCCTGATCGTGCGCCTGCCGCACCTCGCGCCACGTGTCGCCCAACGTGGGCCCCGACGGCGCCGTGGCAGCAGCCGCACCGTTGGAACTCCTCTCGTGCGCGCCGTGCGGGTGCGCCGCGGCGGTGCGGCCGTTGGACTCCTCCGGCGGGCCCTGCTGCGATGACGCCGATGAAGACAGCGACGATGCGCCCGATGCGCCGCCGCCCGTCGCGCCGAGCTTGCGGCGCAGCGTGGCGTCCATGTCCTTCCACTGCCGATGCAGCTCCGCCTTGCGCTCCGCCTCCGTCGCCGCGCCCCCGCCCGCGGGCCCCGTTGTGGCCGACGCCTGCGGCCCCGTAGTCGGCTGCCGCGTCGGCTTCGTGGGCGGCGCCCGGGTTGGGTCCGTGTCCTTGCCCGCCATGTCCTGCATCCGGCGCAGCAGGAACATTGCCTCGCGGTACGCGCGGTCCTCAGCGCTCTCCTCTGCATCCCCCGCTCTCGATCCAGCCGGCGCCGACGGCGGAGACGGCTGCGCTGCGTGCGGCGGCTGGCGGTCCCGACTCTGCGCGGTTGCTGCGGCTGCAGCGGCAGGCTGTGAAGACGGCGGCGGCGCAGGACGGGACAGCATCGGGCCGGCGCCCTCGTACGCGCTCACCGGCACGCGGCTGCCGTGCGCACGACGCCAGCGCGCGTCCGCCTCCGCCGCCTCCGGGCTCCCCGCGCTGTCGCTCGTGGAGCCCTGTGAGGCAGCGGTGCGGCCGGCACCGGAGCTCGACGCACCCGCGCCGTCCCCCGCACGCCGCGCACCGGCGCCCCGCCACCCGCCGGGAATGGCGTCGCCGAACAGCTCGGCCTCGGTGAACAGCGGCGGCGAGGCCCCGGCACCGGTGCTGCTACCGGCCCCTGCCGCCGCGCGGGCGAAGCGGAAGCCCGGGCCCGCCGCCGCACCCGCCGCCGCCGCCCCAGCAGCGCCTGCGGAGGTGGAGAACGTGGTGTGGAACGAGAAGGTCGGTGCGCCGTGGAAGTCTGCGCCGCGCCGCTTCACGTCGGCGAGTGCCGCCTCGTAGGCGTCTTGCAGTGCCTTGAAGGCCTCCGCGCCGTTGGGGTTCCGGTCCGGGTGAAGCTGCAACGCTTTCTTCCGGTACGCGCGCTTGACGTCGTCTTCCGCGGCACCCCGCCCCAGCCCGAGAACGCGGTAGTAACGATCCATGCCTTCTTGCACGTATGGGTGTGTGTGGGTGTGTGTGTGCGTGTGTCTGTGTCTCTGCTGTACGGCTGGCACGGCTACGAGCAGGCGTCACCTTACGGGAGAACGGGTAGGGAGCAGTTCATGCGACGAGAAGAGGGAGCGCCGGATGGGAGAAGGGGGATGTAAAGCTGTAGGTGCGACCACTGCATGAGAGGCGTGGCACCACATTGCGCAACGAGGAGAGTCCCAGCTGTGAAGCAGCGCCGGGAACCGTGTGCAAAGGGACCGTGTGCCACGTGTGCCGCACGCACTCTTGCGCGAAGTTCACCAGTTGAGCTGTGCACCGTCGAGTGTACAGCATTACTTGCATGTGTGCGTGTGCGTGTGTGTGTGTGTGCGTTTGTGTTTGTGTTTAGGGTGAAGTGCACTCGCGCGCGGCCCGGAGCCGACGAGCTTCGGACGATTTTGTGAAGGACACCGCGCCGTGCGTTGCGTGCGCGCGGCTCGGTGCACCGATCACGCACCGTGGGAGAAATTGTGTTTAAGGTTGTGTTGACCCACGCCGTCGACACAAAACGGGCGAACACGAAGAAGAAGTGGATGGCGCGCCGCCGGGCCCGCGCGTGGGCCACCACAACCCTCCACCATCCCATCCACACGGCCCTGCGGTGCGCCATCGCCGCCTCCGTCTCCTCGCGTGCCATCAGTGGTAGACGTAGGAGGTTTGGTGTCGGCTGTCCACGTGCCGCCGCACCTCCTCCCAGTCCAGCGTCCGCCCCTTCTGCGCGAAGCTGCGCAGCACCGTGCGGAGGGCGCTGTCCTGCTCCGCCACAGGGACCTCGCGCAGGTAGTCGGAGCCGGCGCCCCCCACCCCCGCCGCGCCGCCAGAGCCGCCAGAGCCGCCAGAGCCGCCGCCGTGCTGCGTGCGGTGCTTCCACCACGCAAAGCGGTGGAGGTAGCACGGGTCGAGCAGGGCGGCCTCGGGCACGTACGTCATGGCCACGCGGGCAGCGGACGACGGCGGCGGCGATGGCGACGAGGTCGAGGAGCCGGGCGAGTCGGGCAACAGCAGCGCCGGTGTGGGCACGGACGTGGCATCGCCCGAGGAGACCGCCGTCCCGGCAGGCACGGACCAGGCCGATGCCGTGGCGATCCCCGAGTTGCCGCCGACTGCTGGGCCGGTCGTGACCGAAGGGGACGATGGTGAAGGGAAGTGCTCGCCGATACTAGGCGTGACCGCGCTGACGGCGGCGGGGTGCGATGGGAAGGCAGAGGCTGCCGCCGCCGCACGCGCTTGACGCTTCTCCGCCGCCCCGTCCGCGTCCCCGACGCACGTGCGCGCCTCGGGGGCGGAGTCGGCTTGGAGGAGCGCGTAGTGTGGGTAGCACCGGGCCAGCGCACGAGCGAAGCGCGGACTCCGTTGCAGCAGTCGCAGCACGGCGGCGGGGGAGGGCGTGGAGGTGTACCAGTTCCAGTACGCGTCGCACTGCAGGCGGTGGGAGGCGTAGAGCGACTTGGAGGCGAGGTGGCGCAGCAGCTCGTACAGTACGCGAATGCGGCGGTGCAGCACCGGCACGAGGGCCGTGAGAACGACGCGGCCGACGAGGTCCTCGCTGGCGCTCACTGCCGCGTCGGCGTGGGCCGTCGCAGCCGCCTGCACGCTGGCGCAAAGCTCCGCAAGCGGCGCCGCACCTTCTGCAGCCTCTCCGACCTTCTCGCCGGGCGAGGGGACGCACGTGGCGCACGCTGGGGTCCCTTCTGCAAGCCATGGGGAGTCGTGCGCAGCCTGCACGACGAGCCGCCACTCCCCGCGCGTCAGCCGCGTGTGCAGCGCGGCCCAAATGGCCGCAAAGTACTGGCGACGCAGCCACGCGTGCCACAGATACCGGGCGTCGCGGGCGCTGCTGCTGCTGCTGCTGCTACTGCCGCAGCCACGAATGCCGGGACCCTCACCCTCGACACACACGCCCCTCTCGTGTTCCTTCGTACTCGCCCAGGCGGCCGCCGCGGTAGTTGATGTAGGTGGCGTGATAAAGGTCAGCACCCACCCCACCGCCTCCGCCACCTCCTCCAACCCCTGCAGCAGCGCCATGCAGAAGGCACGGGACGGGCACACCAGCCGCAGCTCGTGCGGCCGGCCGCGCGGCACGACGCCTACGACGACCGCCTCGTCGAGCACCGCGTCGTCGACCCAACTCAACGGCGGTACTGCGGCCTCAGCTGCGGCGGCGGCGGTGGTCGATGCGCGGGCTGACGGCGCATGCGGAGCGCCAGCCGGGTTCCCCAGGGCGATACGCGGTGGTGCGCTGTCTGAGGTCGCCTCGTGCGGTGGATCGGCACGTGCCTCTGCTGTCCCCTCCGTCTTTAGGTGCGTCACGCAGCGCAAGCCTGACTCCCCCTCCTCATGCCGATGGGGCTGTGCATCGTGGGAGCGGCGCGCGCGCTCCTGGGCCAGCCACTGGGGCAGTCCCGGGAAGACCTCCAGCGGGTCTGGCTCACCGCGTGGGCGGGCTGGAGGGCCGTGGTGGCCGGCCCCCGGCGACGCCGGCGTGGCCGTCAGGAGGAGGGACGACGCTGCCGCCGCCACTGCCCCTCCTCCCGCGCCGTGTGCAACATCACGCGGCCGCTTCTGTGGCCGTCCGCGGCGGGGACGAGCGGTCGCAGTGGTGGGGGACGCACCCACCGTGTCGCTGCCCCAGCCGGGAACTGCGCGTCCTCCCTCCGCCTCATGAGACGCGAACGCGCCAGCCGTGCGCGACGCTGCTGCCGCCACGGACGGCAGCACCACGGACGACGCGGCGTGGACGAGCCCGGGCAGCGCCGTGCGGTGCAGCACGTCGAGGTACCACCGCAGCACGTGCGACGGCATCGACGGCACCTGCGCGAACTGGAAGAGCATCGGGGAGCAGCGGAAGCACGGGCAGCAGCGCCGGCGACCCTGCCCCGTGGACGAAGTCGCCGCACACTTGACTTCCTCGCAGTCAACCTTTGCTGCGGCGCTGTCAGAGGCGTGTGTGGCCTCGTCTTGCGCGTCATCAGCCTCACTCGCAGAGCCGTGGCCGAGGGTGCTGCGGGCCTTGGAGGAAGAAGCAGCTGCAGCGGCGGCGGCGGCGGTTGCGGCGACCGCGCCACAACCCGCTCCGCCTGCGCTGCGAAGGCGGCGCAGCTGGGCGAGCACCGCGCCGCGCAAGGTGGCGCGATTCTCTGAGCCGGAGGAGGAGGAGGAGGCCGATGCGGCGCCATGATCAGCTCCAGCGCGCGCCGGGTGCGGTGGTGGGAGATGGTAGAAGCGCTCTGCTCGCAGCTGCTGTTCTTCGAAGAGACCGAGCGTGTCGGCGGTATAGCTGACCGTGCCCGCGGCCCACTCCACGACGGCGCCACCCTGATTATGTGGCAGCGCGGAGACGGGAAAGGCTCCGGCGGGCGCCGGTGTTGCGGTGGCGGCCGTGGAAGGGCTGTGCAGGTGCTGTGCGTGGGGCTGCAGGGCCGGCAGCGATGTGGCGAGGAGGCTGCTGCTCAGTGCGAGGGCGTCGGCCGCCGCGCCGGTGTCGACATCATCGCTGCTGCTCGTCTCCTCGTCTCCCACTTGCGCGTCGCTCTCCGCGTCACCCGCACCAGCGCTGCGACCCGCAGCGCCGGGGGCACCCGCCGTGGCAGCGTTCGGCGTCTTCAGGAGTGCGGGATCGGGCGCGAGGCAGGAGGCGGGGGCGGTGGCCCAAAACGCCTCCGCAGGGGTCAGCAGGGCGTCTGCGTGGTCCCCCTCACACGGCGCACGATCGGCTGGCCGCGCAGCCCCCACTCGCCCCCCATCTGGCCTCTTCTCGGAGACCGAGGCCGTGCAACGTGCGGTGTGGGGTGGGCGGTGACGCAGCTGCTGCAGTTGGGCCTCGCGGAAGAGCAGATACGCCGCCTGAGCCGCTGCAAACGTGGAACAAGTAGGTGGTACGGCGGGAAGTCCGGTGTCGCACCCCTCACCCTGAAGTTTGACATCACCACCCCGGGGAACAGCAGCAGCAGCATCCACGGCAGCAACACTCTCGAGTGCAGTGGCGGTCTCGAACGCGGGCGGCGCCGTCGCACGGAGCGCCAAGACGTGCGTCGCCTCCTTCGTGTCGCTGCGGTCCGCAAGCCATCCAGCGAAGCCGCCGCAGCCCTCGCCCCCGTCGGCGCCGCCAACGTCGTCTGCGAGCGCTGAAACAGCAGACAAGACGTGTGGCCGAGGCGCCGCCGACGGCCTCGGGGGCGAAGAGTCGCGCGCACGCACGGCCGCGTCGTCCTTCGTTTCCCCCGTGACAGCGCCCGTGCCCCCCTCCACCGCCTCGTCCGCCCGGGGCGCCCCAGAGGTGCAGCTGTGATTCTCACTCGACAGCGCGCCAAGAGTCAGCGAGCTGCGCATGTACATGGGCAGCGGCGGCGGCAGCAGCGACGCCGCCTCCGCATCCGTGGCAGCGGGAGGGAGGGGGCCCGTGTGCGCCGCCCTCGCCGCATTGCGTAGTCGACGCAGATGGGTGTCTGCGACACGGCGCACATGCGCCAGGCACGAGCCCTGCCCGTCGTTGTCGTCGTTGGAGCAGAGCAGTGGCGACGCAGCAGCGGATGTGAAGAAGTGCGTGCAGGGCACGAGCTGCTGCACGAGGTCGGCAGTGGCGAACGTGCGGGGCAGCACCGGCACGACGTTGCACAGCTGCACCTCCTCCAGCACGTCGAGGCGTGCATCGGCGTCGCCACGATCTGCACTACAAATCTGCTCAGCGCCTTCCTCGGTCTTCTCGGACGCTGCAGCGTCACAAAGCCGCAGCCTCAGTGACGCACCGCCCTGCTGCGCGTGTGCGGGCCCGGGCGTCGGTGGGGCCGAGGTATCCGGGGTGCCGCTGCGCACCACCACCGTCGCCGCCCCGCCCGTGCAGAGAGTTTCATACGGGTTGCGGTCCGCATCCAGCCAAAGCGTCGCCAGCGGCGCTGACATTGCAGTGACTTGTAAGAGTGTGTATGTGTGTGTATGTGTGTGTGTGTGTGTATATCTGGATGTGGATGTGTGTCGTGGGCTCAGTCACGCCTCGCTTTCACTTCTTTTTTTTTCCTTGTAAGTCGCTGCGAGGAAAGCGGCAGAACGGCTTGCACAAGCGGCTCGATTTCTGCGGCTGAGGCTTCCTGTCCTCGCGTGATGCAACACAAGTGCTTGGCGTCGCCTCCGCAGCGCCGCGAGCTGGCTGCCGATGTTCGTGTCTATGCTGGTGTGTCGGTGTGTATGTGTGTATGAGGGTGCGTGTGTTTGTGTGCGCGGGACTCGCAGGCCCTGGGGGAGGGGGGAGGGAAGTGCGCACGCAGTCACAAGATGGGAAAGGCGGCGCACGAGGCAGGGAATGGAGGCGGTAGGAGAAGACACACGAAAAGCAGAGAAAGCTGGAACGAATCGCCGTCCCACTACCCGCCGCCGGAACTACAGCGAAGTCGACGGGATGGATAGGAAGGGGCGTGGTGGTGGGGGGCTGAGGGAGCCGGGCCACACTGACTCTCCCGGCGGTGGACATCAACAGACACGACCTCCAAAATACCTCAGAGGGCAGCCACGCCCTCCTCCCCTCTCTCCCAGAAGAGAGCGACGCCGCTGGGCGCGGGTGGGGATCGGCGAAGGTGGAGCGCACGATGCAGGCACACACCCGCGGTGGCGCTCTAGTCACTCCCTGAGCCGTCGTCACCCCCCCCCGTCATGCATCCACCACTGCCCTGCAGCGGCTCGACGTAAGTGAGGCGTCGCCTCTCCGTCGATGTGCAGGCCGCCGCACGTTGTGTGTTGTTCTTCGTGAGGTCGTCGTGCTGCTTCGGGTGTTGAGGGGTGCTTGATGGACAAGAGAGGCAGAGCGAACAAACTGGATGGAGGTCATCCGCGGCTCGATGTGACTCGCCCCTTCACGAGGGCGAGGCAGTGCGCGGATACGGCGCAGGAGAAGGCAGAAGAAGAAGGAAGGAGAAGAGGCGGCAACGTGACCTCCCCCCCCTCCCTGCCCCTCCCCCTCGCCCTTCTATGGGGGGAAGGGGGGGGAGACCCGACCCAGCGGGGTGCCGGTGCCACCTGCGCACACGACCGCACGCTCCGACACACACCGACACAGACACACTCACCACACAACGAAGGCGGCGCCGTGACACAAGGGTGCTCAGTCATTCCCCTTCCCAATCCAACGCACTTGCTCACCACGCCACTTTGCTGCCGTGCACGCGCTGAGCCGTCGCCCCCGTCCTGCTGAGCCCCGTCCTGCTGCGTAAGAGATGCGCGAAGCACGCGCGGAGCGGAGCAGGGAATGCAGCCACAAGCATGAAAGTGGAGGGAGGGAGGCGGGTGCTTGCAAGAGCCGCACCCGAGCCACGCAACTGCACGTCCTGCTGCCCCTCTCCCTTCCAACCGCCAACTCGCTCACTTGCCTCCACGCGGGGGCGGCGGCGGCGGCGGCGACGCTGATGCGCCAGTCGACGGGACGGCGCCGCCCTTCACCATGGGCGGGCACCCCGTCGGCAGCGGCGGTGCCGGCCCGCTTGGCTTCCCGCTCGTGTCGCCGAACAGCTTGCGGTGCCGCTCCATCGCATCCGCGAAGGACTGCGCGTTCGCCGCCTTTTGGGCCTCCTCAGCCGCGATGGCGGCGGCGGAGTCGGCGGCGGCGTACTTCGCGTAGGGTGCCTCCTTGGGCGTCTCCTCGTAGTGCGAGGCGGGGTGCACCGGTGGCCTGCCCTCGTTGTCCTCGAACCGGATGCCGTCGTTGAACGTGACCTGGAACGGCAGCTGCTCGCCGGGTTTTCGGTTCGACGTCCACAGGTGTCGCCACTCGGCGCGCGGCCCATCGCGCGGCTCCACGTACTCACCGGCCTGCACGAGGTCGTAGTCGGGGTCCTCGCTCGGGTCCGTCTCCTTGCCGTAGCGGATCTGCTCGCGGAACCGCGCCTTGGCCCGCTCCACGGCACCCTCAAAGTCGCGCGGCTTGATCTTGCCCGGGTACGACCACGGCTCCTGCACAACCTCTGTCCGCTTCACCATCTCCCACTCCTTGTCCTCCTCCTCCATGATGCGCCGCAGCACCTCCTCCTCCTCCTCGTTGCAGCGCAGCAGGTGCCCCTGCTTGAAGCCGTACGCCTCTGCCCGCCCGTGCTGATCGGGTCCTCCGAGGTAGAGGTGGGAGAAGGGGTAGCGCGGGTAGGCCTCCCACTTCCCCGTCGGGCCCATCATGTCGTAGCAGTATTTGTAGCGGAAGGTGCGGTTACCGTGCTCATCGACCGACTCGTCCCACTTGAGCAGCATCTGCGGCGGCCGCGGGAACATCTCGAGCGGGTCGTCTGGGTCCTTGGGCTGCCATTCCTTCAGGCGGAAGATCTCATCCGCATCGAGGTACCAGTGGCCGACAATGTCGCTCTGCACATTCGCCACGTGCCAGCGGAACGGCGACGTGTTCTTGGTGTTGTACAGCAGGGGGTCGCAGTAGCTGCCGGGCACCATGCCGTACGCCGAGAGCGGTGCGAAGCAGATCTGCTCCAGACGCTGCTGGTGCAGGTAGCCCTCCTGGATCGGCGAGATCCACTCCTCGTCCCACGTGTACAGGATCCAGGCGCGGTGACGGATCTGGCGCCACAGCCGCAGGAGCCGGCCCGGCTTCACGTTCTTGAAGGTCGTCGGCGGCGCGTTCGGGTCGTCCGCCTCGGCGGCCCACACTCGCAGCAGCGGGGTGGCGCGGAGGAACCTCGCCGAAGAGGAGCGGAGCATCGCAGCGAGCGGCTTCCTTCTTCTTCGTGTGTGTTAGCAGCGCTGAAACGAGCCGCAGCGGATGAGGAGGATGACCCAAGTGGTGTGTTGACGTGTTTGCGCACGTGTGTTGGGTGTGGCGCTGCAAGTGTCCGCCAAAAGGAATCCGCCAGCAGCACCGGGGTCGACTGCACAAGAAGGAAGAGGCTTGCCGTCCTACTCTCCCTTGCGTGGGGGGAGGAGAGGGGGGGGGGGGGCAAGGCTGGTGTGTGTACCGGCGAGGGTAGTTCGCTACTTCAACTACGTCGGGCTACAAGACGCTATTCCTATATGAAAGACTACCTACCGGCTAGGCTGACGAGACGTCGAGGTCTACGACGCTGCGTGTCCGTGTCGCCAAGCGCGTGTGTGCTTTGCGTGAACGCTTCCTATGGCGGCGCGCAACGCACTCGAGGGGGGCACAAGTGGGGAAAGCGGTGCGTGTAGGACGCGGAGTGAGTCCTCGAGATGCAACTCAGACTGGAGCGGTCTGGTGATGATGTTCGCTATGTCAGCGGTTGCTGAGCTGTGCGGTGGCAATTGAAGGCAATGTACCCGCGCAGACAAACGCAAACGCACACGTGTGTTGACGTATGTGTGTGTGTGTGTGTGTGTGTGTGTGTGTGTGTGTGTGTGTGTCAATGCAAGTGATCGTGGGACACGGAGGGGAAGGTGGGAGGCGAGCACACGAAAGGGTGAAGCCCAAACGGGGGGAAGGGGGCGGAGACGATGCGTGCGCCGCCCTTCGCGTCGTGTCGCCGTCAACGAAGGACAGGATCGAAAGTGGAGAGCGTCGGCCTTCATGCATACACATCCATGAAGGGTGCAGAAGAAGCAGCGATCGTGCAGCGGCGGACATGTGACTCTGTGTTCATGCGTGTATGTTGCCACGTGGGCCATTCAAACTTGTGCGGCACTGGAGGCCACGGCAGCCATCTCTATGACTGGAGACACGAGCGTGCAGAAGAAAAAGGGAAGAGGGTGCGACGAGGGACAACAGGGGAGCGACGGTCCCTCGCACGCGCCTCGTCGACGACAAGCGCGGAGTCGACGTCAGCACGCGCACCGTTCAAGTCCATCCGCCCGTGACGAGTCAACACGAGGGAGGAAAGGAAAGAGGAAGGAGAGGGGGGAGGCCCCAACCTCAGCATTGCACCACCATCACGCACACACACACAGAGAGGGACAGACATGCACACGCTCACATACGCACCGAGATGCACTTCAGGACATCCGCTATCCCCGTCCCGCTCCCCCCCCCCCACACCCCCACCTCGGCCCCTCCCCCACACCCTTCCACCCTCCCTTCCTTCATTCCAGATGCTACTCCGCCTTGGGCTTCTTCTTGGCGAACATGTCGAGCAACGTCGGCGTGCCCTTCGGCCGCCCTGCCTTCTCCAACCGCTTCACACTCGCACTCTTCGGTGCAGCAGCAGCAGCAGCAGGCGTGAGAGGCGGAGGGGCGTCACGCGTCGACGGTGCCTCGCCGGACCCCGATGACGGCGACGGGCCTGCGGTCATCGCCGCCGTGGCACCCGCCGCAGGGTCCGACAGCCCGCACGCCACTGCCAGCGCTGCGTGCAGGCGGGTAGGCACGTACTCGGCCACGACGCCGAACGCCATGGCCATGGGCACCTCCGCAGCAGCAGCAGCAGCAGACGCCGATTCGTCCGCCTCTGGGAGCTGCAGCAGACGGCGCAGCACGGCTGAGGCTCGGACAGCCTCCACCTTGCGTCGCAGCCACGCCACCGCAACCACCTCCGATGGACAGTAGTACACGGCACGGTCCTCACCGTCGCCCACCACGCGAGTGTCGCACATGCGGCGCAGCACGCGCTCGGTGCGCAGCGCGGCGTAGCAGGTGTGCAGCGTGCAGGGAAGCGCCGCGGCGGCGCGTGCCCAGCCCGGCCACTGCGCGCATGTGATGGGCTTTGCGTTGTGCGTAGAGCTGCCATAGGGTGTGCACACCTCCCTCCCCGACACACCGTAGCTCGGCCGCGTCTCGCTCGACGCCAACTCGTGCGCAGCCCGTCCGTGGGCCGCCCACGAGCGTGCCGGAAAGTCGCCTGCTGATGCGCCAGGGTGCGAGAAGGGGTTCGAGTCGTCGTCACGGTCGTCGCTCCCCTCCCCAACGTCTCCGCCATCGCCGCCGATCGCCCCGAAGACGGAGACGAACGCGCTCGACTCCTTCGCTGATGGCGCGTCGGCCTCCAACGCCGCCACCGCCGGTCCCGCCATGCCGTCCAGCGAGGCGTGGAAGAGGTCATCGGCTGACATGAACTTGCGAGCCAGCCGAGCCGCCCGCGCTGTGTCACCGAGGAGCTCTTGCAGAGCGAAAAAGGAAACATCCAGCGGCGTCGCGACAAGCAGGTCGCCGTCGTTGCTCGGCACGACGCGCTGGGATACGAACCAGCTCTGCGCGAATCCACCAGGCGCCGCCTGCGCCTGCACCTCGAACACACAATGCGCAGCATCGGTTGCGTCGCGCCGGCCTGCGGCCACAGGAGGAGGAGCAGCAGCAGTAGTAGCAGTGGGTGCGACTCGGTGGATGGCGAGGCACAGGAACGGCTGCCCATGGCGGGGATGCGGGAGGCGCACCGCACAAGCGTTCAGCAAGCCCCTGGAGGCTTCGCGCGTTGGGTCTGACTGGCCTGCAAAGCTGTGCGCTGCGCTCAGTACGTTGCACGCCTCGCTCGGCGCGGCCCCGGCGCTCTGCGTGGAGCTGCGCGCGGACGCACTGGCGCCACCGCCGCACGCATCGACGTTCTGCCGAGCACCTGCGGCATCCGCTTGGGTGGCGGACGGCGGAAGCACATCGCGCGGCAAAACCCACACACGACGCCGCAGCTGGTGAGGCGGCCCGCGCGGCGCGCTGATGAGTGACCCCGCCACATCAGGCGCAGCATCCGAGGTGGTGTGGTCGTGCGGATCGTAGCGGATAGGGGCCGGTCCATCCGCGGTGCCCCCCACCCCACGACCCCGCGAGGGGGAGAGAGCCCGCGAGACAAGGCTGCGCATGCCGCTCACGTTGCTCGTGTCGTCGTCGTACTCGTCCCCGTCGCTGCTGTCGCTAACCTCAGCGCCGTCGTCGTACGTGTGCGGGGTGCGTGGGGCGGTGAAGCTCGGGTGCCCCCGAGCTGCGTGGGGTCCGGCTGTGGGCAGCACCGCATCGCCGTGGGCACCCTCCCCCGCACGCCCCTCCTGCGCAGGCCCGCTGAGGTTGTCCATGGACGAACGTCTACGCGGGGTGGGGGAGTGCAACGTCTCGTCACGCGGTGTCCTCTACACCCACTGGATGCACCTGCAACGTCGCACAGGCCGTGAGAGGAGGGACCAATGGGTGTCTGTGCGTGTAGGTGCGTGTCCAGAGGGAGCGTGGGGGAGCCGAGTATAGAGGAGAGCGCCGCCCTACACTACTGTAGTGTGCAGAAACGGTGCCCCAGCGACGCGATTCCTCTGTGAACGCGCTTCGCCTGAAAACGGAGGGGAAGCGCAGACGGATGTTGCGACGACACGGGGCGGTGGATGTCCTCTTTATTATTCTCACTTCTATGCGGAGGGCGTGTATGTGGCACGTCAGCGTATCTATGACGAAGTCCTGCGTGTGTGTGTGTGTGTATGGGGGGTGCGGGGTGGGGTGGGGAGGGGGGGTTCCCGGAAGAGGAGATGGCGAGGAGCTGAGGGAGCTGGACGATGGGGTCACACCTAAGGAGCGCAGACCTGACGTGGCACTACCGGAGGCACGTCGCCGCAGTAGAAAGGGGGCGGTGTGGGGTGCAACGCCGCGCGCACATCTAGCGAGAGAGAGCGAGAGGCAGACAGCCGGCACCGCGGCGAGGAGAGCACGGAGTGCCCCCACGCATCCGACGGAGCGTGCGCCACGCCGCGAGAGAAGAGGGAGGGAACGGAAACGGAAGGGAAGGTCGCCAGCACCGCACACGCGCGTGCCTGTCGAGGCCGCGCAGACCTCCTCAGTCCCCCTGCCGCCTGCAGGTGCGCGTCGCGTGCCGCCACTTTTGGTTTCGTGCTTGTTCTCTTCCCGATGACGGAGGGCACCCGCGTACGCACACACGCACACGTAAACAGGCACACGGAAAGATGACCGGCAAGAGAAAGAAGGGGAGGAGAGAGGGGGGGGCACATCAACCCGCTGGAAGACGGAGGTTACGCGGCAGGAGACAGAGACACCGTCGACGTGCGCGGGTCTGCGCCTTGACGCACGTAAGTGTGCGCGTTTGTGTGTGTGTGTGTGTGTGTGTGTCATCGCGCGCGGGGTCTCCTGCCGTGCACGTGTGCGTAGGCGAGGCGATAGGCACCATTCACGGACGCGGAAGAGGCGCCCAAAACGAAGAAGAAAAAAAAAAAAGAAGAAGACGGCGGCGGACGAGAGCGATGCACACGCGCAGTGGGACGGGCGGCTACCAAAGAGAAGAAGAGGAGAGAAGGCGGAGGGGTGGGGCGGAGGACCGTACAGATGGGGGGGAGGGGGGGAACAGGGAGGGCTCGCACGCACCTTCCTCTTCTCGCGCCCCCGCCAAGGGCAAACGCGATTGGCGCTATGGCGTCGTGCGACGGCTGCCGTCTTCACCGGTGCACGGCCAGCGGCAAGAAATGCGAGATGGAGAGGGAGGCACACACATACACACACGCGCTCAGAGGGAGGGTTGGGTGGACGGTGCCGTGGATCTCGCAGCGCTGCGCGTGCGTGCGTTGCCGTGCATGCGTTGGTGCGCTAGCAGCTGAGCTGCAGCCGCGCCATTCCCCACCCCCTCCTCCCCTCCGTCACCGCCCCTCCTCCAACCTCCACTCCCCCCCACATCTGCGGCGACGTGGACGGCGCCCGCCTACACGCGCTCCTTACCGCGCATCACGTCCTGGACCATGTCAAGGTTTGCACGCAAGGCCCAGAGCGGGTGCTGGAAGCTCGCCGGCTGCTTCCCCTCCGCCGTGATGTCGCCACCCCAGCTGATCAAGTACCCCGCCATGATGGCGGACGCCATCAGGCGGAAGTCCAGTCGCAGCGCGGCGATCAGGGCGCCCACGGCGGCCACCGCCGTGCCGAAGACGTGGGCGCGGCGCGTCCACACGCCGCGGTGCGTGGCCTGGTAGTACAGGCGGTACTCCTGGAAGTTGGAGAAGCCCACCTGAAGCTGCGTCGAGAAGGAGACCATGATGCTGGAAACTTGACGTGTGCGAGAAAGGATCACACCGCGCGTGTGTGTGTGTGTGTGTGTGTGTGTGATGGAGCCGGAGAGTGCACGGGGGGTGAGAGGGGGGGGGAGGCCTTGGGTAGGTTGGCAGGTGTAGAGGTGAAGGCGGTGGGGGGAGCTGTTGGGGGGCTGCCGATGGGTATAGTGGGCA
The DNA here is from genome assembly GCA_030849075.1 of Zelonia costaricensis. NCBI lineage: Eukaryota > Euglenozoa > Kinetoplastea > Trypanosomatida > Trypanosomatidae > Zelonia > Zelonia costaricensis. The sequence continues at coordinate 24,588 of JASAOO010003369.1, read as the reverse complement.
ACAAGTGGGGGGGGAGATTGAGAATAGGGTATGACGTGTGCTGGTCCTCGTCTTTCTCTCTCTGCACGAGCCGTGGGGTTCGTTGATGTGGTGGAGTGCTTTGTGGGGCAGAGGGAAGGGGCGGGCGGAAGGGGGGGGATGCGCGCGCAGCGGCGAGGAGGTATGAGGCCGACTGTGTCACACCGATCCAACTGCAGAGGAATGCACGGGAAAGCGCGAAAGAGGGAAGGGCGATGGAGATAGCGAGAAAGAGAGAGTTCGAATAGGGGAGTGAGCGATGCGCACGCGAGTGTGTGTGTGTCTGTGTGTGTATGTGGGTGGGTAGTTGGAAGTGATGGCAGTTGTGTTCGTGTGCTATGGCTGGAACTGTCTGCGAAAGGCGACGTCGCAGGTGGATGGGCCCGGGGGGAGGGGAGTGGCAGCCGGTTGGGGTGTCATGCAGAGGTCGACCACGCATAGCGCGTGCATGTCCACGGAGCCGGAGAGAGAGAGAGAGTGCGGGCAGCTTCAGCGACAGAGGCCGATGGCGTCTTGCCGCGACGGCAGCGAGCACACACACAGACACACACACACACACAAACCCAAACACACATAGCGCAGCAGCACGCATCGTTGATGCGAGGTTGTACGCATCACTATGAGAACACGAGACCACCGAGTGATTGCCGGTACGAGCGCAGGTTGCGGCCTCCTTGACGACGTAGTTCGTTTTTTTTTTGTGATTTCATTGTTTCTTTTGTACGTAATCAATACACCTTTTTTTTTTCTTGCTTCAAAGAAGTATTGAGAAGACGCGAGTAGCGCGCACACACACACACACACCTTCACCAAACACATACACACACACCTTCACCAAAGCGCCGCCTCACCAACGTGAAGCGCGTTGCTTGACGACACGCGATGCTGTTTTACGGGTGGCACTTAATTGAAGTGGCATACACACACACACACACACACACGCACACACACTGGCAGCCGACCGTATTCGCTCCACGGCACCGCCACTGCTGTTTACTCTGATCCATTTGTCTTCGAATCCGCTACTAGGTTCAGGGTGCTGGTGGTGATCGTGCCGGTGCGTAGGAGCGTGCACACGCGTTTGATTGGAGGCGGGACTCGCCATCACACCCTGCCCGATTCCTCCCACTCACACGACAGACTTACACACAAAACTCCTCTCTCTCTCCGTGAACGTCCTCCGCGCTGCCGGCGCGTGCATGGCCGCTACCTGGGAGCGGCCATGCACGCGGAGCGGTGGGGGCCCGAGGGAGGCTCCACGCAAGGTGGTAGAGAAGGCAAGGTGGATGAGGCGTATACGGAAACCACCCACGCCGTGCGACCGCCAACGAAAACTGCTGAAATCTAAAAAAAGGGAAAAGAAGCACTCGCGTAAAGGATTAAAGAAGAAATTAGTCGACGCCGCAGCTCACCGTTCGCTTGCGGACACTACACGTACACGAAACACCGTCGTGTGGACGCCTTCCGCAGTGGACGAATGGGGGGACGGCATCAGCAGCAGCGGCGCATTGCCGCCTGGTTGGTCGGCTTCGTGCCACTGCAGTGCCCGCTTCCGCAAGAGTTCAGAGCGATGCCTACTGAAGGTCCAAACCGCGGAGGATGCACATGGAACGCGAGCAAGGAGAGCGCACGAGAGCAGCGCAAAGAGAAAAAGAAGCCCTCAAGTAGGACGTCAAAGATCCACCTGCACTAGCGACAACGTGAAAACACTGCGAGACGGAGGTGACCTCTCCGAACAGCCCTCGCGAATGGGGCAGCTCATGCACATCCACAAATACACGATGACACAACCGCACACCTGAGCGCACACGCACACTGACAGACACACAAGGTCAGAGAGGGACACGCACGCCTCCGGAGACCACCCCACTGCCCCATGTGTTTTGCCTTTACAACTCTGCGTGTGTGTGTGTGTGTGTGTGTGTGTGTGTGTGTGTGTGTGTGTGTGTGTGTTCGTGTGTGGATGTCTGTGGGTGTGGACGTGACAGACCATAAAAACCAGTAGCAAACATGGAAAACCTCCACGTTGCAGAAGCTGAGGAACGGAGAAGTTAACGATTTGCGATATGCACACACGCCTCTGACGCGCAGACGACGAGAACGGGAAACCCGATCAGAACTCGAACTCCTTCCGAGTGATGAAAGCAAACAGTGAGAAAGGGAGAGGGAGACGCGACGGTGTGTACATCCGGCACCCTCTCGAGACAAGCAACAAGCACACGCGCATAAGGACACACATACACACCGGCATCACATCAACCAAGGCCCCACCACGGCATCCCCTGCGGAGGAAAAGGCACGGGCACGGCGGGGAGGGGGGGGGCGACGCCGGTGCTACGCAATAGAGCACAAACAAGACTCAGAAGCGAAAAGACGAACGAAGAACAGCACGAAGGTACGCACACGCCCGGCACGCACATCAAACCGCACATGTGCAAGCGCCGCAGCACCCGCACAGCTCACCGAGCACATGCGGTAAGGCGGCTGGGGGGGAGAGCACAGTTTCCACTCAAGAGGCGCCCCCCTTCGTCGCAGCAACGCACAGCATCGGGGAGAGAGCACCGTCACACAACCCTCACGTGCCCGTCCACACCCACCCACACACACACACACACACACACACACACACACGCACACATGCACGCAAGACCGGCACACGCAGTGCGGCAAGTCACGCTCATCAGTGCGTATACTCGCCGCGCTCTACCATCGCGCGGTAGCTCTCCAGCTGGTCCGTGCCCAGCACGCCGCTCTCCTCCAGCGTGCGCACGGAGTGCGAGCACTCCGACGGCCGTGACCACCGCTGCGTCGTGTAGTTGTACGTGTGTCGGAACATGCACTGGCGTGCCGTCTCGTCCAGCACCCACGTGTCGATCGGGAACTTCGACACGTTGAAGTGCATGTGCACGTACTTCGCCTTCTCCGGCGTCTGCCGCCACACGCCGCCCCGGTCACGCGGGCCGTACTTCAGCCGGTCGTACACCCCGTGCGTGCGCGACACATAGCCCAGGAACGCGCGGCGGCTCGAGTTGTCCTCCGTGCCGTACCGCCCGAACGCAGGGTCTGCCAGCAAACTGCCGCGCATGTTCGCGGCGTTGAAGTGGTGCCAGCGACGCACAGGATGGTTCCGCTCCGCAGCAAGGTTGTGGAAGCCGTACGCGTAGTGTCGCCAGCGCAGGTCGATGTCATCCATGTAAGCGGGGAAGTAGTTCTCATCGAAGAAGCCCACCGTCGACAGCGCAAGCCGCGTCACGACAATCGTGCCCAGCGCGTCCAGCACAGGAGTGACCGTCGCCGTGTATTTGCCGAAGAACCGCGTGCGCAGCTCGGCCGGACTCACGATTCCGTCCTCGCGGTTCTCGTCCGCCACCAAGGACCGGATGCGGTCCGGCATCAGCGGCGCCGTCCGCACGTTCAGCGGCACACCGGGGAACCCGCTCCGCAGCACCTTCAGCGGCCGCCCGCGCGGCGCCCACCGCTCGTAGTACGAGTAGTTGCCCTCGCGCACCAGCCGCTCCTCCATATCCACCTCCTCGCGCAGCGCAGCCAGCATCGCCGCGTCGCCGCGCGTGTTCTCCGCCACCACGCGCACCAGCGACGCAAGCAGCCCCGACTCGAAGATCACGTCCACGCCGCACGCAAACACCCACGGCACCTCCGCAGCCGTCCGCTCCTGCAGCGCCCACTCAAACCCCTGGTTCATGCTCCCCGAGTACCCGCGGTTGTACCGGTTCCGCACCACCACCAGCCGCCCGCTCTCCCCGAAGCGCCGCTCCAGCTCGTCGATCGCAGCCTTCGTGTCCGCGTCGCGCTCGTTCTGCACAATCATGTGGTACCGCACCGGCACGTCCACCGAGCACGCAAAGTACTGGAAGAACTTCACGTCGCCCGTCAGCGGCGTCACCAGCAGCGGGATCGCGTTCTCCATCTCCGCCACCGCGTGCAGCGGCCGCCCGCGCTCGTCCAGCTGCAGGCTGCGCCGGATGCACTCCATCCAGTCCTCCGGCAGCACCATCCGCCGCCACGCGTCCAGCTCGTCCGGCACCGCCGTCGCAGTGGGGGCCGGCGAAGGGAGCACCGTCTGGGGGGGCTCCGTCGTCGCGCCAGCAGCTCTGCCGCGTGACGCGCCACCCGACCACTCGCGCACATCGCGCGTCGGCGTGGTCAGCGTCGGCACCGTGGAGCTCCACACCAGGAGCACCACGCAAGTCGCCACCACGAGCAGCAACAGTGTCGCAGCCCGCAGAGTGCCGCGCAGCGCGTGCCGTCTCGGGCCCCGCGCCGCGTGCCCTGCGGACATCATCTTGTGCACCGTGCGCGCGTACGCTTCCGTCGGCCTGCAGCGGCGCACGCTCGATGGTCGGGGTCAGCGGGCCTGATGTGGAGAGGAGATGCACGTGTGTGGGTGTGAGTGGGTGGAGGTGTGGGGGTTGGTGGCGGGTGGTGTGGGGGTGTGAGGGTGTCGAGGGGTGTGGGGGTGTGGGTGGTGAAGAGACGGTGTCGCAGGACTTGCGCAGCGGTGTGCAGGCGGTGCGTGGGGAAGTCGGCAAAAGCGGTGAAGGGGACGTGAGCGGGTGCAGCGGGGTCGGGGATGGAGGACGGGAACGGGGAGCAGCGGGGGGGAGGGGCACCGCAGGGCGGGCACGAAGCACACACACGAGGTGCGGTGTCGCACGCCGCACAGACGCGCTCGGCGCGGCCCGTGCGGTCGGTCGCTGCGCCACAGGGGTGCGCGGGGGGCTGGGCGGAGAGGAGGGATCGGCGACTGCGTGACGGTGGCGTTGCCGTGGCACGGAGGGGGATCGCGTGCCGCCCACACCGTGCGCCAGGCAACGGCAGTGGCAGTTCCCCCAAAGAGAGCCGAGTCGCAGTGGGGGTGCGGGAGTTGGTGGTGTCGAGGCAAACGCACGAGGCAGCCGCGGACGCACCAGCGGAGGAAGGGGACATGCAGAGGGGATTGGGGTGTGGCGCCGGTGCCCGCGCGGACGGGGTTGTGTACGCACGTCCCCTCGTTGCGCTTGCGGCATTGTTGTCGTTTTCCGCCTTGTTGCCGCGTGCGGATGCGTACCGGGGCGTGCCGTGTGTGTGCGCTGCCGTTCCTGGCCTTTTTTGGCCTCCGCTGCGTGCCTCTGCAGCCTCGTGAAGGGCACAAGCGGGATGCGAGCCTGTCGTGTGTTGTTGCCGCTGAGGAGCACCCACACACACGCACACACACAAGAGGATACACTACAGTGTGGCTAACGGGTAGACAAGACGGCTGGGTGGGGCGGCGCTGACACGGAGAGAATGAGAGGGAGGGAGGGAGGGAGGAGCGCAAAGGGGGGGGAAAAACAGGGGAGGCGGAAAGGCGCGTGTCCCCCGTGACACGCACTGCCACCGCACCGTGGCGTACAAGAAAGAAAAAGAAGAATGGAATCGAAGCTGAAAACATCGGGCAAAGAAGTGGCAGGGAGGAGGGAAGGGGGCCGGAGGGTCCTCCTGGCCCAGACACCGCACGGTGACACAGCACAAAGGAATGCTGTCCTTCAACGAGGTGAGACTTGGCGTGTGCGTGCGGGGTGGGGGAGGAGGAGGGGGTCCTCACGCACGCAGGTCGCCTCCTCCTCCCGCCCACCCTCCCTCCCCACCCCTTCATTCTTGGTCCGTTTGCGTGTGTGCTCCCGCCTAGGCTGACGCGGCGGAGACGGTGGGGGGGACACGAGAACAAGGGAGGGGGGGCGGAGGGGTGCATCGGCGTGACTGTTGGACCATGCAGACGAGAAGAGGGGGGAGACAGCGGGAGCGCCGCTGGAGCAGGAGGTGATCGGCGGGCTGAGCCCGAGTGACGTGGCGGGGGGATCCTCGCCCAAGTTCTCACGGCGCGGTCCTTGAGAGAAAAGCAAACGCGGACGCACGCCTCCTGCCGCTCCCCCCCCCCCCCCCCTTGTCCTCCCACTTGACTTGCCAGGCACATCGACGTGTCAGGCAAGGAAGGTGCAAAGACGGAGGGGAGGGGAGGGAGAGTTTGGGCGAGGTGAGCGCGCTGCAGCCGCGCACTGCTTCAAGAGGGGGGGAGGGGGGGATGCGTATATAGTGCACCCGTGCACACACACACACACACGCACACCTTTCTCATCGCATCCTCTATGTTGTCACCGTATCGAGTTCCGTCTAGATGCTCATGTCGCCCTTCAGCATCGAGGTGATCATCTGGAAGTTGGACATCACGGACCAGATGGGGTGCGTGAAGGTCGTCGGCTGCGTCTGCTCCACCGCGAGGTCGCCCGCCCAGCAGATCGCCGTGCCCACCACCGCACTGATGGCCGCCCCGACGGCGTCCATGCGGGCCGCCGAGGCAGCCACCCCCACGACGCCGACCGCCGTGCCGATGAGGTGCACACGCCGAGTCCACTGCTTGGAGTGCTTGGCCATGTAGTAGATGTGGTACTCCTTGTGGTTCGAGGCCGAGACCTGGAACTTGGCGCTGATGTTCACCATGGTGGCGTACACGTGTGTATAAGAGGGGGGGAAGCACAAGCTATGAGAATAGTATTTGTGTGTGTGTGTGTGTGGTCACCGATGCGGGCGAGATGCGCCGAATAGAAAGAGGGGAGGGACAGCGGTGGAAGGGGAGGGGGGCGAAGTAGAACCAAATAATATCAACAATGCGCCGCAGTCGACGTGCGCGGGAGGAGAGAGGGGGAAGAGGGGGTGGAGGGCTAGCGATGCGTTTGTGGTGAAGAGAACGAGAGTGAGAATAGTGCGGAGCTCTACGATGCATGCGCAGGTGAGGATGGCGGAGGGGGGAGAAGGGGGAAAGAGTGGGGACAGGTGAAGAGGGGGGGCAAGGGGGGCCGCGTGCCAAGTAGCGCCGTCAGCAAACCGTATCACTCAGCGATACCCAGGCACGCACCGCGGCGAGCGCCGGCGCTGGACGTGATGGCGGCGAGAAGCCAAGCGGATAGGAAGGGGGGAAAAGGGGGGCAGGCGCGCGCGGCATGATTCCCCCGCAAGATGTGGACGTGAAAGGCGTCTTGAGCTGTGCCCGCTCGTCAATGCTGCACCCACACACACACGCACACGCACACGCACACACACAGCTCGTGCAGCCGCTGAACGTGCGACAGTCTCCATGAAAGACGAAGCGCATCAGGGTAGACGAACACTCGTAACAAGCGAGCGCCCCTCCCCCCCCCCTCCGCAGGGGAGGACTGGAACGGATCGTCCGCGAGGCACGCAAATGCAGTTGAGCCCTGTCTCGCCCTTCAGTCTCTGTGTTCGCGTGTCTGTGTGTGTGTGTGCTTGCGCCCGCTTGTGCGTCTACTGACTACAACTCGTGCTTCGTTCTCTGCATTGGTGTTGTTTGTTTCCTTTGCATGCTGTCGTGCTCATATGTCCATCGTGCGACCAGCGCGCGGTGCGGGGCACCGTGACGAGTCGAAACGGGAACGGGAAATCGTCAAGAACAGAGCAACAACAAGTCACATCATGCGCCGCGGTTGGGGTCCACACAAGAGGGTTGGCAACAGGACGGAAGACGAAGAGGAGGAGGAGGAGGAGAGTGGGGGGCCCACGGTGGTCCTCCGTCCTCCCCCTCCCACCCCACCATCACTACCATCCCCCGTCCCTCACGGTTCTAGTATACAGACACGCGTGTCCGTCCACGCGGTGCATCGCGGTCCTCCCCCCCCCCGTTCACATATTGCTTTACATCGTGGAAGAGAAGGAGGCCACACACACACACACACACACACACACACACACACGCGGGGCCGCTGGACGAGGGAGAAGAGAGGAAGAGAAGGAGAGCAGACGGTGCGGGGTACGGGGGTGCTCGAGTAGCAGCAACGTTCATCGCCACTGCTCGAGTGCGCTGCGAGCAGCACAGCAACTAGGTGACGAGGGGCGGTGACGGGGCTTGTGCCGATCCGTGTGCGTCCGTGGGTGAACACACCAGCACGTCAGGGGAGCCGGGAGCGACACTCGCATACAGTCGGCCGCAGTTCGCAGAGAAAAATGGAAGTGAGTAGGAGGTACGGCTCTGCGCCTACACGTTTGCACGCGCGCCTACTCACAGCCGCAACCGCCGTCCCCGCGCTCGCCTCCGCGACCCCGACTTCGCGCATCGGCGTGAGAGCACTAGACGTGCACGTGACGTCGTATCCGTGACTTGCCTCGGCCCGCGCAGGGGGCCTCCCGCGAGCTCCAAGCAGGACCTGTGCCTCGTCGGTCCCACAGGCCCCCCCCCCACCCCACCACACCAGTCATCTACTTTTTACCAGACTTGCGGCGCGCCTTTGAGGTGCCCGCTCCCATGGACGCCACGGCGGCCTCCTGCGCGGCCACATGCTGCTGCAGCTCCGTGGCCCGCTCGCGGTACGCGCGCCGCTGCGTCGCCCACGCCTCCTGGTCCGCCTTGAGCGCCGTGAGTCGCTCCCGCTTCTGCTGCTCGCGCGCCGCCCCGTTCTCCTGCCAGTCCACCAGCTCGGCCTGCAGCTTCTGCATCTCCGCCTCGGCCTTTTCGCGCAGCCCAACTTCGACTGCGAGGCGCTCTGCAACGTACGTCATGTCCTCCTCATGCGCGCGCTCTGCCTTGGCCAGGTCGGCCTCCAGCTTTGCCTTCTGCTCCGTGTAGCGAACGTCCTGCTGCTGCGCGTTCTCGATCTGCTCCTCCAGCTCGCGGATGCGCTTCACGAAGTCGCCGTGGTCCTGCTTGGTCTGCAGATCGAAGTTCTCGGTGGTGCGCTTCACCTCGGCGTTGCTCTCCCGCAGCGCCTCCAGCTCGATGTGCGCCTCGAGCAGTTTGTACTTCTGGTAATGCAGCCGCACCACTTCCGCCTTGAGCGCGTCGGCGCTGGCGTTCTCGGCGCGGGCGCGGTTGCGCGCGGTGGTACGCTCCAGGCGAAGCACAACGTGGTGGGGCACGCTCGTGGCCCCGAGCTCGCACCGGACCACGCACGTGTTGTTCTCCAGCAGGGCAGCAAAGGCGGCACCGCCGTGGTGGGTGAAGTGGTTGTCGGAGATGTGCAGGGCGCGCAGGGAGGTGTTCATCTGCAGGGCAACACCCAGTGCGATGAGCCCGCGGTCGCCGATCCAGGTCTTCGTCACATCGACCTCGACCAGCGACGCGTCTGGCTGGCCCAACGCCGTGGCCAGCGCGCAGACGCCTTCGTCTTCGATGGGGTTGCCGGAGATGAGCAGCCGCTCGAGACACGGGTGGCGGCAGAGCGCGCGGCCGAGCTGCACCACTCCGTCCGGAGACAGCGAGTTGCGCCGCATCGACAGCACCTTCAGCATCGGGTTGGTCATGAGGGCGCGGCAGAGGGTCAGCAGCGCCGAGTCGTCCATCGCGCAGTCGTCGAGGTAAAGCGCTGTCACGAACTGGTCGTGGCTCAGCGCGGAGAGCAGTGTGAGCCCTGGACTGGGGTTGTGATGGTGCTGCTGAAGCGGGTTCTCGCCGTCCCCGACGTCGCCCGCCGTAGAGCGCAGGGCCCGCGTGCGGCCAGCGAACTTGGACGACGTCATGCCGCCGCCCATGCCAAAGCTGTCGCGGCGCACCAGCGCTGCGTTGTTGTTGTTGTCCCACAAGTCGTTGTGGGACAGCAGGAGGGACTGCAGGGTGCAGCCCAGCGCCCCGCCCCGCACCGCCGCCGTGCGCTGCAGCATCAGCGCACCCGCCACATCGGCGACACGGGAGCTGAGACCATTCGCGCTAATGTCCAGCTGCTGCAGTGTGCGGCTCGTCCCGGCTGCGTCGAAGAGCTGTGCGGCGCCAGCGTCGCTGAGGCCGATCGCGCGCAGGGTGAGGTGCGTCAGCGTCATGGAGGTGCGGAGCAGCTGCGCCAGCACCTGCACCGGCGTGCGTGGGGCCGACTTCACCGCGTACCCGCCACCACCACCACCACCCATGACTCCTGCCGTCCCACCATTGCCCGCCGCGGGCGCTCCGGCAGCGCTGCGGTCCCCTTCGGGTGAGGACCGACTGCCCAGGCGCCCAGACACGGCGACGCCGGAGCTGGAGTTCGCTGAGGTCATCCCGTTGGCGCCATCCTGTGCGCGCCGCGCGTCCGCACCCGGTGCGCCAGCCCCGCCGCCACTGCCCGCCGCCGTGGCGCCATCGTTCACGGCGAACGGGTTGCCGCTGAGGTCGAGCCGCTTCAGCGTGCGGCTCAGAAGACAGCCCTCCAAGACCAGCATCGCCCCCGTCACCTCGATCTGGTTGGTGTAGGCCTCCTCCCGGTCTGAGCCGAGGATGAGAATGGAAAGCCGCTTGTGCTGCGCAATGGCGGCGCCGAGGCCCTGCATCGCGTTGAAGTAGTTGCTGCTCGCGGCACTGCGCACCACGGCACCCCCGCCACCGGCTGCGCCAGCTGCGGGGGCGGTCGCCGCGGCGGCGGCGGCGCCACCACCTCGGCCGCTTGCCGCGCCGCCCGCACCCCTGCTCTTGCCGGATGCAGCCGAGCCGCCACCCCCCGCCACGGCACCGCCCCCACCGCCGATGATGCCGCTCGCAACGACAGAGGAGCAGCCAATCGCGTTGGCGCCGAGGTCGAGGTAGGTGAGCTGCGGCAAGTCGCGCAGCACGTGCACCAGCAGCTCGCAGCCCACGTCACGCAGCATATTCCCGTGCAGGTCAAGCTTCAGGAGCGAGCACTGGTGGAGGAGCGGGGCGAGGCTGCTGATGAAGTTGGCGCCCAGCCGCTGCCGACGCATGAAGATCTGCTGCTCGCCAAACCCGTTCTCAATCATCGTGGTGTACAGCCGCTTCACGTCGTTGGTGTTCTTCTCGTGTGTGTCGCGCAGCCAGGCCGTGTACATGTCCCCGTACACCTGCTCCGCTGAGATGCCGAGTGAGGCATACATGGTGAAGGCAGGCCCGCACGGCGTTGCGGGGGGTGGGGAGAGAGAAGAAGGTAATGGGGCCCACTCGATGGCCGAGGGGGGGGGGCGCCGGCGTCCGTGCGTGCGCGCGCCTGCCACGGGGATGGGGACGGGGTAGGGTAGGGGGGGGGGGCGCCGGGAGGAAGGAAGGGAGCAACAGGAGCCGCAGGCAGGGTGGGGGAGGGGGGAGGGGCGGACACGCAGACAACTGGAAACAAGAAACACAGAGAACAGAGAGGAGTGTCGGAGACTGATGGAGGTCGTGTATCTGTATCTGTGTGTGTGTGTGTGTGTGTGATAGTGCGGCGGATTCGTGCTGCGCAAGTGCAGGAAACGGGTGGCCGGCAAAGCAGCGTCGCTGTGGGGATGTTGCGGAGAGCAGCGCCATGGTCGGTGATGCCGTCGTCAGCACCACCACCACCACCACAATCACCGCGGCGCGTGGTGCGGAAGTACGCAAGTGTGGAGTTTAATTACGAGGTGGGTGAAGAGATAGGGAGAAAGAGGGAGAGAGAGGAGGGGGAGGGGTGCACGCGGCGGGACGCGGGTCATCAGCAAATGCGTGGATGCCAGCGAGGTGCGCACACGCAAAGCGCACGCGAGAAGCCGACCAGCGGTGACTCGCCTACGCATGGCGCTTGCTCGCGAGCGTGTGAATGTGTGCTTGTGTGAGAAAGAGAGATAAAGTCTTGAGTGCGTGACCGGATGCGGCCAAGACAGCCACTGTAGTGTCTTCGGGAGCGCGGTCACGGTGCGAGCTGTCGCACAAGCCGTGCGCACCGCCAGCAGGCACGTGGGGAGGGGGGGGGGGGCGAAGGCGCACGCAGTGAGGCACGGCGCACCCAACACGCAGAGATGGGAGATGAGAAAGCGAGAGAGAGGCGCGCGTTGCCTGGTTTTCCAAAAGAGCCGCCACTGCAGACACACGCAGCGCCGCGCGCACCACTGACCTGCCGTCGATGGCCCTTTCCCACAACCCTTCCCAACTCCCTCTCTCCCTCCAACTCCCATGACGTGCTCTACCGGACATCAGCGCGTCAGACTGGGCGTGCCGCCTGCTGCGCCTCTCGCTCCATCGATTCGCGGTCCCGCTCCGAGAGGCCGAGGCGGCGGCGCACGTAGCGCTCATTCGAGCTGGGCGTCATGATGATCGTCTGCGACTTGAACGGGCCGAACTGCACATGCAGGTCGGAGCGCTCCCCCGCGGGCAGCTCACTATCCAGCCGCGCGATCTGATCGCGGTCGGACAGGCTCACGTCGATCACGGGCGGCAGCGCGATCTCTGTCTGGGGGAGGTCGAGGTACGAAGGTTTGTCCAGGCGCAGGTGCGGTGGGAGTCGCTCGTTGCTGGGGAAGGTACCCGGCTCGAGCAGCTGCTTGTACTCGCCCATCATCACGAGGTACGTACACCGGCTGTAGCCGGTGTTGAAGCCGGAGCGCCGCATCACCAGCCAGAACATCACAACGCACGTCGCACCACTCCAGAGCGCAACCGCGAAGGCGCGGTTGCGGTACTTGTGAATGATCTGCATCCTATGCGCGTGTGCGTGTGTGTGTGTGTAAGTGTGTGTGTGTGACTGTGTGTACGTGGGTGACTGCTTGAATGCGGTACGTGGTAAATCAGATGAAGCAGGAAACACGAGGCGCACACGAGAGGGCGCGATGCTCACGCGTGCGCTTCCCCCCCACCCGCCTGCGTCGTCCCACTATGTGTGTTGGTGTGGGCGCGTGGTGCTGCGTAGCACCGGCAGCTGAGCTGGTGAACAATGTGCAGTGTAGGAATGAGAAGCAGGTGGCAGATCAGGTGAGGAGCGACGGAGGGAACATCGAACGAAAGCAGTCCCGTCCTTATGACACGCACGCACATGCGCTGGCGTCCCGGTACGAGCAAGATCGAATCAAGCAGCAGCGTCAAAGCTCGAGTTGAGCAAGGCGGCACGAGGCTTCTCCATGTCTCGCCACGCCTCCCAGCGTGTACGCTGCCAGCGCCCTCCACTTCCCGCTCCACTGCAGCAGCACCGCAAGTCCGTCGCCAGTCCCTCATGCAGTGCACTACCGCGACAAGTGATCGCCGTTGAAGCGCTGCGATCACGTGTCCTTCACGTCTTTTCAGTGCCGTCCTGTACAAGAGAGGCGCAGGCCGGCACAACGACCAGATAGAGAGAGAGTGACGGGAGCAACGCGCACCACCAACACAACTCGCAGGTGTGTGCGTGTGTGTGTGTGTGTGTGTGTGTGTCTGCACACTGTGCTCGCTCGCGCACAACGATGACCATCCCCACGCCGGCAACACGCGTGCTGCATCAACGGGGTGTGCCGCACAAGCCTGAGGGGGGCAGAGGAGGCGCCTCCACACACGCATTCGCCCCCTTAGAGATGAGAAGAGGAGCAGCGAGCCGCACCCCAACCCATCCCTCGGCGATGTGCCTTCACGGAGGCACGGAGGTGTCCCACAGGCTCTGGATCGTGGCCCCCTTGCGCAGCTTCTCCACGGCGAGCCCAATCGAGGGGTCGTACACCGGGCGCCGGTCCGCCCCGTTCTGCCCGTCGTCGGCGTAGTACGCCGCGAAGGCGTCCGTCGGCGCCTCCTGCACTACATTATGGCCCTCTATCTGCCGCTCTCGCGGCGCCGGCAGTGGCGCCGCCACGCCGCCAGCGCCGGAGCTCGCCACCGCGTCTGGCACCATCGCGGCGGTCGTGCTGTCGTGCAGCTCCACCCGCATCCCCAGCAGCGGCCGCGCCGTCCACGTGCGCCACAGCGTGCTGATCGTCGTGTATGTCTCCGTGAGTTTTTCCTCCGGGGCTATTCGGAAGCCGAGCACAAAGTTGCCGGCGTAGCTGGAGGTCTCGATGACCAGGGCCTGCCCGAACTTGCTCAGCTGCGAGCGCAGGCCCACGAACTGCAGGTACGGCACGGAGACGTTGAAGGACTCCGCCGCGGCAAACCACACCACGCGGATGTTCGTGATGACGAAGGTGCCGAGGTGCCCCTCGTCCTTGCTCACGTTGCTCACCCCCGACGTGCGTGAAATCACATTTTCGCCGTCGAGCAGGATGAGGTTGCCGCTCTGCACCACGGCGCTGCGCACCCGCAGCTCGCGGTACACCCGCGAGTTCTCGTAGGCGTTCCACACCGCGTGGATCGTGGCGTACAGCCGCTGCTGCGTTGCCTCGCCCTTGGCGCGGCGGCCCGACGCACGGTGCAACCGGCCCGCGCTGCCGCCGCCGCCGGTCTCACCCGCCTCGCCGAGCCCGCCGCCGCCGCCCCCGCTGTGGGCAGCGGAGAAGAGAAACTGGAAGCGGCTCGCGCCGTACTTGGCGCCCAGCGTGATGCACTCCGCTGCGCCACCGGCCAGCTTCGACTCCGTCTCCTGCACCGTCAGCTTGTTGACGCAGTAGTAGCCGATGCTAAGGTTCATGTTTTGCCGCTGCGAGCTCCACCAGATGAGGCGCAGGTTCGTGACGAGCAGCGTACCGGCATGCCCGTTGTTGCCCTTCGTGTCCTCGACATTGCGGAATGTGGCGTAAACGTACTCGGTATTCTCGCGCAGCCGCAGCACCGCCGGGGCGGCGTCGAAGCGGATCTCACGGTCCTGCCAGAAGGAGAAGGCCTTGGCGATGCCCTTGCTGGCTGCGGCGCCCGCGGACGACGACCCTGGCAGCCCCAAGTCGGCACTCCTTGCACTCCGCTCGCGACGCATCGGCACGGGCACGGGCGGGCGGAAACAGGGCGGCGTCACTGGTGCGGCTGCGCTTGGGGGGCGAGGACGTGGACGCACCCCCGGTGGAGGCTCGTGTGAGTGCACCAGACCCCAGTGACGACCGCGTGACGGACACCGATGCGAGGGGGCGGCCGCCGAGGAGAGAGGACTGAGGATTGATGACCTCCAGCACCTTCAAGGGCGCAGAAAACATGCAATGCCTGCAGCGAGGCCCGATGTACTCCGCTGCTTGGGAGAGAAGATGAAGACGAGGAGGGCACGGAGGAGGGGAGCGGGTGAAGCTGAGGGACGAAACGCAGAGCAGGTACAAGAAAGTGAGAGAGAGGGGGGAGAAGCTGGAAACTTCTGTGATAAGATCTAGTGCAGGGAGTGCGCGAGTCCGTGTGCGTGTGTGTGTGAGAGAGAGATATGACGAAGAGCGAGGTGATGAATTGCGTAGCCTGCAGCGTGCTGCATAAGACCCCCCGGCAGTCCGTTTCTGGTAGGTTCGTTTCCCGGCCCCACCCTCTCCACGGATGGGGGGCTCCTGCAATGGCCCAGCACAGCGGGGCCGCCATCCGCCCCCCCCCACCCCCCCAAGCGCAGTGGAGCAGAGGCGGCTGCCGTGGAGGGGGGGTGGGGGGGCTCTGTGGTGACTGCAGCACCACACGCCAAGTGCTGGTGGCGACGTAGGTGCAGCAGTCTATACACACACACACACACACACACACGCACGCTGCAGCACCACGAAGGAGGCTTGTCCTTACCACAGCCGCCACCGCCACCGCACCTCTGCGGCCCCCTCGCAACACAACCCCACGCCAAGGAGTGCAGTCCGACGGTGTTCACGTAAAGTCGCCAACGCCGCTCCTTTAATCTATCCGGCGCTGTTTGCGTTTGTTTTCTCTTCTTCTTCTTTGTTTTTTTTTGAGTCAGACTCGATGAGGAGTGCCGGATGCGGCTCGGGATATCCTAAGGTGCTATCACCGCCGCGAGCGACATCGACAACCACCTCGAGCCGGCGTGTGTGGAAGGTGGATGTGGGAAGTGTGGGAGAGACAGAGATGGGGGGGGGGGGGGGCAGAAGGGGGAGCGAGAGCTACACACGGGCTGGGCGGTCGCAAGGCGACGACACGCGAAGGGGGAAGAGGACGAGAAAGAAGGGTGGGGAAGCGAGAAGGCGGCGCAGGCTGGAACGGCGACCTAGACGGTTGCCGCAAGTGCACGAAATGCCTCCCCGGCCCAACTCTCCCTTCCAACTCTCCCGCAGTCGTCCACCCCGTCACCGCATCGCTGCTGTTCGCACACGCTGCAGCACGTGACACACACACACGCTTACTTCATGCCGCGTCCCTTCCCTCACGCGGGGGCGCGCGACATGATCCTTGACTCGCGCGCGTCTGCGCGTGTGTGTGTGTGTGTGGTGCCCCTCAATCACCTTACCCTCACCCCCTCCCTTCTCTGCTCTCCCCTCCCCTCCCCCCCCCAATATCTGGGAGTGCTGCGCGGTGCCGGGGAAGAGGGGTTCCCTACTACGTAAAAGAAGAACGAAAGAGGAAGAGGCGGAGGAGGAGGGCTTGACCGAGGGGAGGGGGGGGGCGTCCGACCACGCCACAAAATCAACGAACACCTCGAGGAGATGAAATCAGCGAAAACACAAAAACACCAAAGAAAACAAAAACAAAACATACACAGTGTTCAACGTGAGCGGGTTGGCGTCGACGTGGAGGTGGTGCGCACACACAGACACACACGAACGCCACCGCCACCACGGTCGGCAACCAGCACCGCTCCATCTCTCTTGCTCGCACGCTTGCGAGTATCCTAGCTAGGTGAAAGTAAGTTGTTAAGGGGAGGGGAGGCGCGGGAAGGCACCCCCCTCCCCGCGCCAGGGTCCCCGTGAGAAGGCAACAATCCCTGTGTGACACACTCTTCTGGCCCTCTGCTGCGTACAAGGGGGGGAGGGGGAAGTCTGGCTGAGAGAGACACCGTCAGAAAAGGGGTCGTGTGGGGACGTGAGAGGGCAGGAGGAGGTCGAACGAGGACGTGAGAGACGGAAGTGTGCAGCGCGGCGCTGGAGTGCACAAGCCGTGGCCGCACTCAGACACACACACACACACACACACACACACACACACACAAAAACGTGCGCATCTCGCTTTGCAAGCCTCTCCTCCTTCTATTCTCACGCCCCACGCCATCAAGGACACGCGGCACACACACACAAACACAAACGCACGCATAGTCACACCACCGCCAGCACGACTGGCAGCCGTCAACCGCAACAGCTGCAGTGACTCGGAAAGGAAAGGAAAGAGAAAGAGAGACGAGGACTTCCCTTCTCGCCCCCGGTGCTCCTTCCAGCATCATCGCAGCGTCGTGGGCGAAGAGGGGAGTGGGCACAGGGGGAGGGCCGAGAGCCAGCCAAGGCATTGTCGCATTCGCGCTCACTCACACACACAGGTACACGCACGCACGCGTACACCTTAGTTCTTGCTCGAGAGCGCGCGCCACTCACGCATCTGCTTCACGAGCGCCTGGTGCTCGGCGTTCTTCGTGAGCTCCGCCGCGCGGGCGTAGATCTCGATGATGCGGTCATCGCCGTTGTACTCGTGCACCTGGTGCGACCAGTCCTCAAGCTTCTGCAGGTCGCTGCAGCCCTTGATCGCCTCGCTCGTAATGGCGCGCGTCGGGTCCACATCATCGAGCAGCTCCGTGACGGTCTCCTTGAGGTCGGCCTCGTAGCCACCCTGCTTTGCCTCCGCGGCGTACTCCTTGTTGACGCTGTCCACAATGTCCAGCATCTCCTTCCGCGCCGTGGCGTCGTTGGCCGCCACGGTCTGGAAGTCGTCGAAGTACACAATGTGGTACTTCTCAGGCAGCCACGCCGTCAGCCGCGCCCCGATCTCTGCGCGGTCGGCCGGATGCAGCTCCGTGTTCAGGTTCCAGCGCGTCTTCTCGCGCAGCGAGTTCGGCGAGCCGCCGGGCAGGATATCAAGCCGGTTGTCCTCGGCCAGCTCGTTCGCGCGGATACACTTGACGTACTTCATCTCCGCCTGAACGTGCTCCTCGTCGAAGATGCGGGCGATGAGCGCGTTCTCAACCTTCTCCGCATCGGCGCCGATGCCGGCCTTCTTGTCCTTGAGCATCTGCTGCGCGCGGGCCACGGTGTTGGCCTGCTTCTCGAGGCGGTACCTGATCTCGTTGCCGAACTCCTTGCGGTTGAGGTTTGTGTTGAGGCGGTCCGCGTCGAACAGCACGCACTCGTAGCTCGACGCGAAGTCGATGTGCGGCAGCACGCTCTTGGCGAAGTTGGTCTCCTCCTCCGTCTTGGCGCGCGCCTTCATCCACGTCGGCGGCTCGCCGGTGAACTTGTAGTTGTGGGTGTCGAGCTCGAGCGCGTGGCCGTACCAGCGGTCGTGGTCGTAGCGGCGCTGCACGGCCAGCGACGACGACGTCGCCATCGCGGCGGCGCCCACAGCGGAGGAGACGGCACGGCGGGTGAACATGACTGCGCTGAAGACAGGATGCTGTCACACAAATACACACAGACACGCAAATACAGACAGAAGAGTGTGTGAAGGCACTGCCGAGATACTCGGAAGTGGGGCTGAGAGGGAGAAGCGGGAGGACGGGGGGGGGATGGGGGGGGGGGGTGGTGGAGAAGCAAAGTTCTAGTCACTTTTGCTACTGCGTTGTGGAGGTGTGCAGGTCAGTCCAGTCGGTGATGCGTACCGGCACGCGGGTGTTCGGGGGGGGGGGGGTGCACGTGAGGTGGGCGGAATGGGTGAGCACGCGGACCGTTAAGGATTGAGAGAGCGGAGGAGGGAGGCAGCGGAAAGCATGGACGTGACGAGAGGAGGAGGGGGGCGGGGGGGCGGATACCTGAGGTGTGACCGCACGCAGGGAGGGGAAGGGGCAGGCCAGGGTGGGCACGGACACTCGCCAAGCCTACTTCCCTCCGCCTCACTCTGCTCTACCAACGCGCTCACGCACGTCGCCATGTGCAGGGCTCACTTTATAAACCAAAGCACCGCGTAGGGTGGCCGCACTGCCGCTTCACTAGAGACGCCACGCACCCCACCCCTTCCCCCCCCATCTCTGCCTCCACAAGGTACGCGCTGGCCGCGTCCCTCGTGCGCCACTGTGCGGAGAGGAGAAGGGTGGAGGGAAACAGGGTGGTGCGGAGGAGCGGGATGGCGGAGGCGCCGCAGCAAGTCTGCGTCGCCAGGCCGCGGCGATGGCGCCAGCGCCACACACAGACACACACACACACACGCACATCCACACACAGCCTGCCACACCTGGCATCTGTGTGTGACTTGTTTGCCTTTCTTCGCAACTGCCAAATGCGGTGGATTCTCCTTCTTTTCTTCTTGTTTCGCTGTTTCCTTTGTGTGTGTGTGGGTGATGGGGGGAGGGGGAGGAGTACATTGGGTACGCAACGGCACATGCGGGGAGGCGGCGTACGTGTGTGTTTGTGTGTGTGTATGTGTGTGCGTATGCGTCAACGAGACCCAGTGGGACACACAACACGGAGGGGCGCAGCAAGCGCGGTGCAGTGGCAACGGACAAAGGTGGGGAAGGGTCCAACACGGGATAGAGAGAGAAGGCGGGGGCCGTGTGTACAGGAAGGGAAGGCGAGGGAAGGGGGTGAGACCNGTCGGAGGTGGTTTTTTTTCAAAGGGCAACAGTGGTGGTGGTGGTGATGCGGGAGGGGAGGGAGGGAGGGCGGGGACTGAAGGCCGCGGGGAGGAGGAGGCTTGAAGACGGGGGGGGAAGCAACGAGGAAAGAGAGCGCTAGCGCGATCGAGAAGGACGAGGAAAAGGGCGAGTGTGAAGTCGCACCCCACACACGCACACAGAACCACTAGAGCACCACAGATATCAAAACAACCGCCAGTGACAGCATGAAGAAGGTGCTCGAGAGAGTGAGGCACAGGAAAACAAAGAAGATAGGCGCGCGGCGCTGATGCACACGAATGCCGCCACTCCCCCTCAAAAAAAAAACCCTCGAGTCGCAGAACAAACACACACACACACACTTATGGACAGCGCACGAGACGCAGCGACACAAATATTCGCTTCCTCCTCCCCCCTCTCCCTTCAGTTCTCACCTCTTCCTAATAGACACAAACGCACACGCACTTGAACACACGCAGATACGCACAAAACAAGGGGAAGAGAAGACCTGCGCAGCCCCGCAACCTGGTGCGGGGGCTGCGCACGGCGATGAAGATGGCGAGACGGGAGAGGGGCGCGCAAGAAAGTGAGAAACCACAAACTCGAGCAAAGGCACATGGAGCCGGCAGAAAACAAAACACAAACACACACGCGCGCATAGACGTACACGGACGTCACCATGAATACTAATACACACATACACGCCAGCACCGACGTACATACACGTTGGCAGTTTGCAAACGGCTGCAAACAGCTGCAGCAGAGCCACATCGACTTGCGCACACACACACACACCACGAAGAAGAAGCCAATCAAGAGGGAGAGAGTTGCCTAGACGTCCGCAAGGGGTACAGAGGCGGAGGGCAGCACGCAGACTCGCACCTAAAGGGAGGGAGAGATGGAGAAGGGGGTGTGAATCTGTGTGTGTGTGTGTGTGTGTGTGGCGTGGTTTACAATAGAAGTGCATACGAGGGCGGCTGGAAAAACAAATGCGAACAACAGCGACACCAAGAAGGAGAACAGCGGGCATGCGCACATCACAGGCAGGCACGCACCGACGCCCGTGCATCCACGCAGCGCCGGTCACCGTCCAAAGCCAAAGAGCTCAGCGAAATAAAGAGAGAGCGAAAGGGGATTCGGGATATAGGCCCTCCCCCCCCCCCTCCCCCGGCTCCCTGTGCACGCGCCTACACGTTGTGCGCCGTCGCCGGGCTCGAGGAGCTCGTTGTACGGAAGAACATCGGCGCCAGCCCAAGCTCGTGCAGGTCTGACAGGGAGTAGGCAGATTTCATGCCCGCCACCGTGCGGCGGTCGAACACGTACATGCAGAGGAGAAACACGTCAAAGTTGACCTCCCTCCCCTCCGGCACGCGCTGGCGCATAAAGTCGTAGATAGCGTCCTTCTGTGGCTGTGTGAGCTGCTTGCGCATGCCGCGGCCGAGCTGCGCCATGCCGGTCATGAACCGCTCCTTCGTCAGCACCTTGTCCTTCGTGGTGACGCGGAAGAGGGACGGCAGCTGGATGCGGCCCTGGATCACGATGTTCTGCAGCTGCTCCATCGCGTCGATGTCCCACCGCAGCGGGTCCGGCTTGCCGTTCGCGATCTGCTGCACCCTCTTGACGAACTCCGGTCCGCTGATGTGACCGTTGCCCTTGTCGTCGAAGGACTCGAAGAGCTGGAAGAGCTGGCAGTCGCTCGTCGTGTAGTCGATCGCACGCATGACAGAGCAGAACTCGTTGTAGTTCACCACCTCCTTGTTGAAGGCGGCCGACACGAGCTGCGAGCGGTGGTTCATGCGCTGCTGCTGCAGCACCCGCGCGCACACCGCCTGGCGCCACTCCTCCCCCCACAAGTCGTGCAGGAGGTTGTGGAAGTGACTCAGGAAGGGGGCGTACCAGATGCGGGAGCGGTCATCAACCTCGACGAGGTAGCCGCGGAGGAAGTACCAGGGCAGGTCGAGGTTCAGCACGTTGCGCATCGACTCCACCCACTCAATCATCCACAGCGAACCCTTGTTCGTGCGGTCTAGCTTGGAGAAGTAGGCCAGCAGGCGGTGCCGGCGCTGGTAGATGCGATCGCGCAGCTCACGCAGGATGTCGTCCTTGGTGCGACGGTGCAGCAGGACGCGACTGACGAAGCCGCTCAGACTTACGCCGCTTCCCGTGCCGTTGACAGTGGCGACGAAGGAGTTCATCTTGGCCACGTTCGGCGTCGCCAGCGCGAAAGAGTCGGCGAGGCTGACCACCTGCGACTCCTCGTACTCGTCCTCGAACATCTGGTACGTGTGATACGAGGGCTCGATGTTCTCGCCGATGAAGGTGCAGATCGCGCCGTAGTTGGAGTTGGGTCCGTCGTAGTTGCTCGCCGAGAAGACGGTGAGCAGCTTGTGACTGTGGTGCTCCTCGTACCCGCTCAGGCACTCCTCGTGCGAGCGCACTACGAGCTCCAGCTTGTTGTTCTGCAGGAACTCCGTCGTCACGTCCAGGCCAAACTCGACGCCGGCGCCGCGCTGGCTCTCGCGCCAGCCGCGGATGTCCTCCACCGGGTCGGACCACAGCATGTCCTGGAAGATCTCGTCCTCCTCGGGCTGCGAGTAGTTGGGCATCGGGATCTGGCGGAAGCGCTGGATGCGGGAGATGTCGTTGATGCTCACCCCGCGGCGCCGCGGCAGCCCGCCGTGCACAACGAAGATCTTGCCGCCAATGATGGTGGCCAGCGGCAGGGCGCAGAAGCAGCGCTGGATGAGGCGGAACACGTTGCGGTCGTACTTGGTGCTCACCTCGACATCAAAGCCGTACTCGTCGTTCATGTAGTCGCACTCGTGGTTGCCACGGTTCAGTGTGACGTACTTGGGGCACGCCAGCATGAGCGAGAAGAGAATCAAAATGATCTCCACCCCGCACGCCCCGCGGTCGACGAAGTCGCCGTTGAAGATGTAGTAGTTGCTCTCACTCGGCATGCCGCTCTCCTTGAGAATGTGCAGCAGGTCCGCGATCTGCCCGTGCAGGTCGCCGACCACGACGACCTTGCAGCCCTGGATGACGCGCCCGTTGCTCACCCGCGCCCCGACCGCCGGGGACACCCGCACCACGTTCGGCATCGTGTTAAGGTGGTTCATCGCGTCCGTGAAGACGCGCCAGGCGGCGGGGTAGGGGAGGAGAATGTGGTTCTTGAGGTCGCTGATCATGCGCTCCACATGCTCCAGCGTGATGGGCACGCTCGTGTTGACCGGGAAGTAGTGCGACGAGGTCGCCGGCGCCACCACGGGGGCCTGGATCACCGACCGCGACCGCTTCGGCGCCATCACGTGCTGCTCGTTCACCTTGTCGTGCGCCTTGAAAATAGCGAAGCCCTCCTTCTTGAGGTCCATCTCCTTGTACACACTCCGGAAGATGGTCTCCTCCACCATGCCCTTGCACTTGATCCAGCGCCACAGCAGCTGCACCCGCGCCACGTTGTACTGCAGCTTCGCCGCCGGGTCCTTCTCCTTGCCCGGCCGCATGTAGCGCCGCTGCAGCGCCTCGGTGGCGAACGGGCCGTTCACGAACTTCACCTTGGACAGGATCGTCTTGGGGCACCACTTGTGAATGCGCGTGATGCACAGCTCCCCGCACTGCGGGCACGGCTTCGGCTGGCAACTCTCACGGTGCGCCTGCATCTCAATCGCGAGAATCTCCACGCCGCACTTGGGGCAGATCGCCTTCTGCCGCCGCCCGCAGTCCTCCAGGTGCTTCTGCAGGTCCCCCTGACGAACGATCTGACGGCACCACGAGTTCCAGCACGTCACCTCGCGCTCGTCGCACATGACGGTGTGCGCGTTGTACTCCTTGTCCGGGATCTTGCGGTGGCAGAAGTGGCAGGTCGGCCAGCGGCTCTGGTCCGCCGGGCCCCCACCCGCACCGAGCACGCCGGCACTGCTCTGGCGACCGCCGCCCGCGGCGCTGTTCCCGCCGCCGGCCCCCGCGGCGCCGTTCCCGTTGGACTTGCCCGCGACGGAGCTCGCATTGCTCGGGCTGCGCTGCCCGGACTTGTCCTTGTCACCGCGGGTGCGGCCGCCGCTCTTGCCGGTGCCCGACCCTGCGGCATTCGACGCCACACTCTCCTTGGAGGAGTCGCAGCCCATGGTCGCCTCTCTCTCTCTCGCTCTCGCACAGACTGTGACACACGCACACACACACACACGCACACACACACACACGCCCACACACACAAGAAGAAGGGTGGGGGCAATGCACGGTCAACGAGAGTGCGACGCTGCGTGTGTACGCGTCGACCAGCACAAAGGTGAGGGAGAGAAAAGTGGGGGACGGGGCGGGTGGAGAGATTGGAGGTAAAGATAGACGAGTCCACGTCAGCGGACACGTTTCCTAGAAGATCAACTGCGCGTGGAAACAAAAAATGTGCTCTCCGGATATGCGTGCGTGTGCGTGTGCGTGTGCGTGTGTGTTCGAAAAGGGGAGAAGGGAAGAAAGGCGTGGTTGGGAGGAAAGGGGCGGGTTTACACGTTTTGGGGGAGTGCCGAGCCGCGGCGAGAAAACAGCGACCACACCAAACACCGAATTGCCGTGCGTGCGTGCGTGCGTGGGGGGGGGGAGGTCCACCGAACGCCGCGCAGCGAGGAAAAGGCGATGCAAGAAAAGAACAAAGAGAACACAAGGAAGGCACCGACGCCTCGTTTTCCTTTGCCGTTGTTTGTTTGGTTCTCGTTGCCACGCGTCGGCGTCAGCGTGCCGCACTCCTTGGGTGGGCGGAGACGGGGGGTGGGGGGGGGGGGGGGGCGGGGCGGNGGGGGGAGGGAGGGAGGGAGGGAGGGAGGAGTTATGGCAAGCGGAGGGAGGTGTGCGAGCGGTGTTGTAAGCGCGACGGCGCAGGGAGTTGAGGGGTGGGGGGTGGCCTGTCGGTGACACGAACCCAACTCACACAGACACAAGCACACAAACACAAAACGCACGGTCACGAAGCTCGTAAAAGGGGGAAAAGGAAGAAGATAATTGACGAGTCAAGAAGTGTGAAGATCGACAGTCACAGGGAAGGGCAAAGAGAAGCGAGAATAGAACAAAGCAGGCACCCAGCGCGTCGATCGGCCAAGATACAGTGTGGGATGGGGGGAGGGGGGGGCAGAAAGCGCTGCGATGTGGGTTGCTGTGGTAAAGCCTTCACACACACACACACACACACGCAGGGGTGAATAGGCCGTGAGGGAAGTACGAGAAGCAGGCAGTGAAGATGAGGCCTGGAGTAGAGAGTGGGGAGATCGGGGGGAACAGCGTGATGGCAGAGGTGAGGGGGCTAAGCTGGGGGGGGGGGAGGCTGCGGTGGGGAGCT